>CAXIIO010000881.1:0-301280 GCA_964028335.1 Altica lythri | reverse complement strand
TCACTTAAATGTCGAAATTTTAATAATTGGTGGGTTATTTCAGTGTAAAACGACAAACAAGATAAAACAAGACCCTTTCTGTCGAATTAGAGGCATTCTGAGTCGATTCTACGGTTAGTTTTTGAAATATCACTTAAATGTCGAAATTTTAATAATTGGTGGTCATTTTGAGTGTACAACGACCAAACAACGTAAAACAAGCCCCTTTCTGTCGATTTAGAGCATTCTGAGTCGATTCTACGGTTAGTTTTGAAAATATCACTTTAAATGTCGAAATTTTAAGTCGATTCTACGGTTAGTTTTGAAAATATAACTTAAATGTCGAAATTTTAATAATTGGTGGTTATTTTCAGTAAAAACGACCAAACAAGATAAAACAAGCCCCTTTTTCTCGAGATATATAGGGTCAAACAAAAAGTTTGTAAATACAAATTTGATCTCAGTTTTTCTGTCATAACTTTTAAACTTTTTAATTAAAATGAGATTTTTTGGGATTTTTTGATGTAGAATCAAATTTACACAAAAAAAAATTCTTAAGTTTCTAAAAAAACTAATACTTTTCGAGATATATAGGGTCAAACAAAAAGTTTGTAAATATAAATTTAATCTCAGTTTTTCTGTCATAACTTTTATCGTTTTTAATTAAAATAAGATTTTTGATGTTTTTTTATGTAGAATCAAATTTTACACAAAAAAAAATTCTTAAGTTTTTAAAAAACTAATACTTTTCGAGATATATAGGGTCAAACAAAAAGTTTGTAAATAAAATTTGATATCAGTTTTTCTGTCATAACTTTTAAACTTTTTAATTAAAATTTTATTTTTTGGGGTTTTTTGATGTAAAATTTGATTTTACATAAAGAAGTATTTTTGAGTTTTTTCAAAGAAACTAATACTTTTCGAGATATATAGGGTCAAACAAAAAGTTTGTAAATATAAATTTAATCTTAGTTTTTCTGTCATAACTTTTAACGTTTTTAATTAAAATAAGATTTTTTGATGTAAAATTTAATATTTCACAAAAAAGTATTCCTAAGTTTTTTCAAAAAACCAATACTTTTCGAGATATATAGGGTCAAACAAAAAGTTTGTAATATAAATTTGATCTCAGTTTTTCTGTCATAACTTTTAAACTTTTTAATTAAAATAAGATTTTTTGGGATTTTTTGATGTAGAATCAAATTTTACACAAAAAAAAATTCTTAAGTTTTTAAAAAAACTAATACTTTTCGAGATATATAGGGTCAAACAAAAAGTTTGTAAATATAAATTTGATCTCAGTTTTTCTGTCATAACGTTTAAAGTTTTTAATTAAAATGAGATTTTTTGGGGTTTTTTGATGTAAAATTTAATTTTACATAAAAAAGTATTCTTGGGTTTTTTCAAAAAAAACTGATATTTTTCGAGATATACAGGGTCAAACAAAAAGTTTGTAAATATAAATTTAATCTCAGTTTTTCTGTCATAACTTTTATCGTTTTTAATTAAAATAAGATTTTTTGATGTTTTTTTATGTAGAATCAAATTTTACACAAAAAAAAATTCCTAAGTTTTTAAAAAAACTAATACTTTTCGAGATATATAGGGTCAAACAAAAAGTTTGTAAATATAAATTTGATATCAGTTTTTCTGTCATAACTTTTAAACTTTTTAATTAAAATTTTATTTTTTGGGGTTTTTTGATGTAAAATTTGATTTTACATAAAGAAGTATTTTTGAGTTTTTTCAAAGAAACTAATACTTTTCGAGATATATAGGGTCAAACAAAAAGTTTGTAAATATAAATTTGATCCTAGTTTTTCTGTCATAACTTTTGAAGTTTTTAATTAAATAAGATTTTTTAATGTTTTTTGATGTAGAATTTAATTTTACATAAATAAGTATTCTTGAGTTTTTTCAAAGAACTGATACTTGTCGAGATATACAGGGTCAAACAAAAAGTTTGTAAATATAAATTTAATCTCAGTTTTTCTGTCATAACTTTTAACGTTTTTTAATTAAAATAAGATTTTTTGATGTAGAATTTAATATTATACAAAAACGTGTTTTAAAGTTTTTTCTAAAAAACTAATACTTTTCGAGATATATAGGGTCAAACAAAAAGTTTGTAAATATAAATTTGATCTCAGTTTTTCTGTCATAACTTTTAAAGTTTTTATTTAAAATGAGATTTTTTGGAGTTTTTTAATGTAAAATTTAATTATACATAAAAAAGTATTCTTGGGTTTTTTCAAAAAACTGATATTTTTCGAGATATACAGGGTCAAACAAAAAGTTTGTAAATATAAATTTAATCTCAGTTTTTCTGTCATAACTTTTATCGTTTTTAATTAAAATAAGATTTTTAATGTTTTTTGATGTAGAATTTAATAATTTACAAAAAAGTATTTCTTAATTTTTCAAAAAAACTAATAATTTTCGAGATATATAGGGTCAAACAAAAAGTTTGTAAATATAAATTTGATCTTAGTTTTTCTGTCATAACTTGTAAAGTTTTTAATTAAGATGAGGTTTTTTAACGTTTTTTGATGTAAAATTTAATTTTACATAAAAAAGTATTCTTCAGTTTTTCCAAAAAAACTGATACTTTTCGAGATATACAGGGTCAAACAAAAAGTTTGTAAATATTAATTTAATCTTAGTTTTCTGTCATAACTTTTAACGTTTTAATAAAATAAGATTTTTTGATGTAGAATTTAATATTATACAAAAACGTGTTTTAAAGTTTTTTCTAAAAAACTAATACTTTTCGAGATATATAGGGTCAAACAAAAAGTTTGTAAATATAAATTTGATCTCAGTTTTTCTGTCATAACTTTTAAAGTTTTATTTAAAATGAGATTTTTTGGAGTTTTTTAATGTAAAATTTAATTTTACATAAAAAAGTATTCTTGGGTTTTTTCAAAAAAACTGATATTTTTCGAGATATACAGGGTCAAACAAAAAGTTTGTAAATATAAATTTAATCTCAGTTTTTCTGTCATAACTTTTTATCGTTTTTAATTAAAATAAGATTTTTTAATGTTTTTTTATGTAGAATCAAATTTTACACAAACAAAAACTCTTAAGTTTTTAAAAAAACTAATACTTTTCGAGATGTATAGGGTCAAACAAAAAGTTTGTAAATATACATTTGATCTCGGTTTTCTGTCATAACTTTTAAACTTTTTAATTAAAATAAGATTTTTTGGGGATTTTTTGATGTAAAATTTAATTTTACATAAAAAAGTATTCTTGAGTTTTTTTAAAAAACTGATACTTTTCGACATATATAGGGTCAAACAAAAAGTTTGTAAATATAAATTTAATCTTAGTGTTTCTGTCATAACTTTTAACGTTTTTAATTAAAATAAGATTTTTTGATGTTTTTTGATGTAGAATTTAATATTACACAAAAAAGTATTCTTAAGTTTTTTCAAAAAAACTAATAATTTTCGAGATATATAGGGTCAAACAAAAAGTTTGTAAATATAAATTTGATCTTAGTTTTTCTGTCATAACTTTTAAAGTTTTTAATTAAAATGAGGTTTTTTAACGTGTTTTGATGTAAAATTTAATTATACATAAAAAAGTATTCTTCAGTTTTTCCAAAAAAACTGATACTTTTCGAGATATACAGGGTCAAACAAAAAGTTGTAAATATAAATTTAATCTTAGTTTTTCTGTCATAACTTTTAAAGTTTTTAATTAAAATGAGGTTTTTTAACGTTTTTTGATGTAAAATTTAATTTTACATAAAAAAGTATTCCTCAGTTTTTCCAAAAAAACTGATACTTTTCGGGATATACAGGTCAAACAAAAAGTTTGTAAATATAAATTTAATCTTAGTTTTTCTGTCATAACTTTTAACGTTTTTTAATTAAGATAAGATTTTTTGATGTAGAATTTAATATTACACAAAAAATTGTTTTAAAGTTTTTTCTAAAAAACTAATACTTTTCGAGATATATAGGGTCAAACAAAAAGTTTGTAAATATAAATTTGATCTCAGTTTTTCTGTCATAACTTTTAAAGTTTTTAATTAAAATGAGATTTTTTGGGGTTTTTTGATGTAAAATTTAATTTTACATAAAAAAGTATTCTTGGGTTTTTTCAAAAAAACTGATATTTTTCGAGATATACAGGGTCAAACAAAAAGTTTGTAAATATAAATTTAATCTCAGTTTTTCTGTCATAACTTTTATCGTTTTTAATTAAAATAAGATTTTTTGATGTTTTTTTATGTAGAATCAAATTTTACACAAAAAAAAATTCTTAAGTTTTTAAAAAAACTAATACTTTTCGAGATATATAGGGTCAAACAAAAAGTTTGTAAATATAAATTTGATATCAGTTTTTCTGTCATAACTTTTAAAGTTTTTAATTAAAATTTTATTTTTTGGGGTTTTTTGATGTAAAATTTGATTTTACATAAAGAAGTATTTTTGAGTTTTTTCAAAGAAACTAATACTTTTCGAGAAATATAGGGTCAAACAAAAAGTTTGTAAATATAAATTTGATCTTAGTTTTTCTGTCATAACTTTTAAAGTTTTTAATTAAAATAAGATTTTTTAATGTTTTTTGATGTAAAATTTAATTTTACATAAATAAGTATTTTTGAGTTTTTTCAAAAGAACTGATACTTTTCGAGATATACAGGGTCAAACAAAAAGTTTGTAAATATAAATTTAATCTCAGTTTTTCTGTCATAACTTTTAACGTTTTTAATTAAAATAAGATTTTTTGATGTAAAATTTAATATTTCACAAAAAAGTATTCCTAAGTTTTTTCAAAAAACTAATACTTTTCGAGATATATAGGGTCAAACAAAAAGTTTGTAAATATAAATTTGATCTCAGTTTTTCTGTCATAACTTTTAAACTTTTTAATTAAAATGAGATTTTTTGGGATTTTTTGATGTAGAATCAAATTTTACACAAAAAAAATTCTTAAGTTTTTAAAAAAACTAATACTTTTCGAGATATATAGGGTCAAACAAAAAGTTTGTAAATATAAATTTGATCTCAGTTTTTCTGTCATAACTTTTAAAGTTTTTAATTAAATTTTAATTTTTTGGAGTTTTTTGATATAAAGTTTGATTTTACGTAAAAAAGTATTTTTGAGTTTTTCAAAAAAACTAATACTTTTCAAGATATATAGGGTCAAACAAAAAGTTTGTAAATATAAATTTAATCTAAGTGTTTATGTCATAACTTTTAACGTTTTTAATCAAAATAAGATTTTTTGATGTTTTTTTATGAAGAATTTACTATTACACAAAAACGTGTTTTAAAGTTTTTTCAAAAACACTAATACTAATAAAATAAGATTTTTTAATGGTTTTTAATGTAAAATTTAATTTTACATAAAAAAGTATTCTTGAGTTTTTTCAAAAAAACTAATACTTTTTGAGATATATAGGGTCAAACAAAAAGTTTGTAAATATAAATTTGATCTCAGTTTTTCTGTCATATCTTTTAAAGTTTTTAATGAAAATTTAATTTTTTGAAGTTTTTTTATGTAAAGTTTGATTTTACATAAAAAAGTATTTTTGAGTTTTTTCAAAAAAACTAATACTTTTCGAGATATATAGGGTCAAACAAAAAGTTTGTAAATATAAATTTAATCTCAGTTCTTCTGTCATAACTTTTAACGTTTTTAATTAAAATAAGATTTTTTAATGTTTTTTGATGTAGAATTTAATAATTTACAAAAAAGTATTCCTTAATTTTTCAAAAAAACTTATAATTTTCGAGATCTATAGGGTCAAACAAAAAGTTTGTAAATATAAATTTGATCTTAGTTTTTCTGTCATAACTTGTAAAGTTTTTAATTAAGATGAGGTTTTTTAACGTTTTTTGATGTAAAATTTAATTTTACATAAAAAAGTATTCTTGAGTTTTTTCAAAAAAACTGATACTTTTCGAGATATACAGGGTCAAACAAAAAGTTTGTAAATATAAATTTAATCTTAGTTTTTCTGTCATAACTTTTAACGTTTTTAATTAAAATAAGATTTTTTGATGTAGAATTTAATATTACACAAAAAAGTGTTTTAAAGTTTTTTCTAAAAAACTAATACTTTTCGAGATATATAGGGTCAAACAAAAAGTTTGTAAATATAAATAAGATTTTTTGATGTTTTTTTACACCAAAAAAAATTCTTAGGTTTTTAAAAAAACTAATACTTTTCGAGATATATAGGGTCAAACAAAAAGTTTGTGAATATAAATTTGATCTCAGTTTTTCTGTCATAACTTTTAAAGTTTTTAATTAAAATTTAATTTTTTGGGGTTTTTTGATGTAAAATTTGATTTTACGTAAAAAAGTATTTTGAGTTTTTCCAAAAAAACTAATACTTTTCGAGATATATAGGGTCAAACAAAAAGTTTGTAAATATAAATTTAATCTCAGTTTTTCTGTCATAACTTTTTACGTTTTTAATTAAAATAAGATTTTTTAATGTTTTTTGATGTAGAATTTAATATTACATAAATAAGTATTCTTGAGTTTTTTTAAAAGAACTGATACTTTTCGAGATATACAGGGTCAAACAAAAAGTTTGTAAATATAAATTTAATCTCTGTTTTTCTGTCATAACTTTTCACATTTTAATTAAAATAAGATTTTTTGATGTAGAATTTAATATAACACAAAAAAGTATTCTTGAGTTTTTTAAAAAAAACTAATACTTTTCGAGATGTATAGGGTCAAACAAAAAGTTTGTAAATATAAATTTGATCTCGGTTTTTCTGTCATAACTTTTAAACTTTTTAATTAAAATAAGATTTTTTGGTATTTTTTGATGTAAAATTTAATTTTACATAAAAAAGTGTTCCTGAGTTTTTTCAAAAAACTGATACTTTTCGAGATATATAGGGTCAAACAAAAAGTTTGTAAATAGAAATTTAATCTCAGTGTTTGTGTCATAACTTTTAACGTTTTTAATCAAAATAAGATTTTTTAATGTTTTTTGATGTAGAATTTAATATTACACAAAAAAGTATTACAAAGTTTTTTTAAAAATACTAATAATTTTCGAGATATATAGGGTCAAACAAAAAGTTTGTAAATATAAATTTGATCTTAGTTTTTCTGTCATAACTTTTAAACTTTTTAATTAAAATAAGATTTTTTAATGTTTTTTGATGTAAAATTTAATTTTACATAAATAAGTATTCTTGAGTTTTTTTAAAAGAACTAATACTTTTCGAGATATACAGGGTCAAACAATAAGTTTGTAAATATAAATTTAAACTAATTTTTTTTGTCATAACTTTTAACGTTTTTAATTAAAATAAGATTTTTTGATGTAGAATTTAATATTACACAAAAAAGTATTCCTGAGTTTTTTTTAAAAAAACTAATACTTTTCGAGATATATAGGGTCAACAAAAAGTTTGTAAATAGAAATTTAATCTCAGTGTTTGTGTCATAACTTTTAACGTTTTTAATCAAAATAAGATTTTTTAATGTTTTTTGATGTAGAATTTAATATTACACAAAAAAGTATTACAAAGTTTTTTAAAAAATACTAATAATTTTCGAGATATATAGGGTCAAACAAAAAGTTTGTAAATATAAATTTGATCTTAGTTTTTCTGTCATAACTTTTAAACTTTTTAATTAAAATAAGATTTTTTAATGTTTTTTGATGTAAAATTTAATTTTACATAAATAAGTATTCTTGAGTTTTTTTAAAAGAACTAATACTTTTTGAGATATACAGGGTCAAACAATAAGTTTGTAAATATAAATTTAAACTAATTTTTTTTGTCATAACTTTTAACGTTTTTAATTAAAATAAGATTTTTTGATGTAGAATTTAATATTACACAAAAAAGTATTCTTGAGTTTTTTTTAAAAAAACTAATACTTTTCGAGATATATAGGGTCAACAAAAAGTTTGTAAATATAAATTTGATCTCGGTTTTTCTGTCATAACTTTTAACGTTTTTAATTAAAATAAGATTTTTTGATGTGGAATTTAATATTACACAAAAAAGTATTCTTGAGTTTTTTCAAAAAAACTAATACTTTTCGAGATATATAGGGTCAAACAAAAAGTTTGTAAATATAAATTTGATCTCGGTTTTTCTGTCATAACTTTTAAACTTTTTAATTAAAATAAGATTTTTTGGGATTTTTTGATGTAAAATTTAATTTTACATAAAAAAGTATTCTTGAGTTTTTTTAAAAAAACTGATACTTTTCGAGATATACAGGGTCAAACAAAAAGTTTGTAAATATAAATTTAATCTTAGTTTTTCTGTCATAACTTTTAAACTTTTTAATTAAAATAAGATTTTTTAATATTTTTTGATGTAAAATTTAATTTTACATAAATAAGTATTCTTGAGTGTTTTTAAAAAAACTAATAATTTTCGAGATATATAGGGTCAAACAAAAAGTTTGTAAATATAAATTTGATCTTAGTTTTTCTGTCATAACTTTTAAAGTTTTTAATTAAAATAAGATTTTTTAATGGTTTTTGATGTAAAATTTAATTTTACACAAAAAAGTATTCTTGAGTTTTTTCAAAAAAACTAATACTTTTCGAGATATATAGGGTCAAACAAAAAGTTTGTAAATATAAATTTGATCTCTGTTTTTCTGTCATAACTTTTAAAGTTTTTAATGAAAATTTAATTTTTTGGAGTTTTTTTATGTAAAGTTTGATTTTACATAAAAAAGTATTTTTGAGTTTTTTCAAAAAAACTAATACTTTTCGAGATATATAGGGTCAAACAAAAAGTTTGTAAATATAAATTTAATCTCAGTTCTTCTGTCATAACTTTTAACGTTTTTAATTAAAATAAGATTTTTTAATGTTTTTTGATGTAGAATTTAATAATTTACAAAAAAGTATTCCTTAATTTTTCAAAAAAACTAATAATTTTCGAGATATATAGGGTCAAACAAAAAGTTTGTAAATATAAATTTGATCTTAGTTTTTCTGTCATAACTTGTAAAGTTTTTAATTAAGATGAGGTTTTTTAACGTTTTTTGATGTAAAATTTAATTTTACATAAAAAAGTATTCTTGAGTTTTTTCAAAAAAACTGATACTTTTTGAGATATACAGGGTCAAACAAAAAGTTTGTAAATATAAATTTAATCTTAGTTTTTCTGTCATAACTTTTAACGTTTTTAATTAAAATAAGATTTTTTGATGTAGAATTTAATATTACACAAAAAAGTGTTTTAAAGTTTTTTCTAAAAAACTAATACTTTTCGAGATATATAGGGTCAAACAAAAAGTTTGTAAATATAAATAAGATTTTTTGATGTTTTTTTACACCAAAAAAAATTCTTAAGTTTTTAAAAAAACTAATACTTTTCGAGATATATAGGGTCAAACAAAAAGTTTGTGAATATAAATTTGATCTCAGTTTTTCTGTCATAACTTTTAAAGTTTTTAATTAAAATTTAATTTTTTGGGGTTTTTTGATGTAAAATTTGATTTTACATAAAAAAGTATTTTTGAGTTTTTTCAAAAAAACTAATACTTTTCGAGATATATAGGGTCAAACAAAAAGTTTGTAAATATAAATTTAATCTCAGTTCTTCTGTCATAACTTTTAACGTTTTTAATTAAAATAAGATTTTTTAATGTTTTTTGATGTAGAATTTAATAATTTACAAAAAAGTATTCCTTAATTTTTCAAAAAAACTTATAATTTTCGAGATCTATAGGGTCAAACAAAAAGTTTGTAAATATAAATTTGATCTTAGTTTTTCTGTCATAACTTGTAAAGTTTTTAATTAAAATGAGGTTTTTTAACGTTTTTTGATGTAAAATTTAATTTTACATAAAAAAGTATTCTTGAGTTTTTTCAAAAAAACTGATACTTTTCGAGATATACAGGGTCAAACAAAAAGTTTGTAAATATAAATTTAATCTTAGTTTTTCTGTCATAACTTTTAACGTTTTTAATTAAAATAAGATTTTTTGATGTAGAATTTAATATTACACAAAAAAGTGTTTTAAAGTTTTTTCTAAAAAACTAATACTTTTCGAGATATATAGGGTCAAACAAAAAGTTTGTAAATATAAATAAGATTTTTTGATGTTTTTTTACACCAAAAAAAATTCTTAGGTTTTTAAAAAAACTAATACTTTTCGAGATATATAGGGTCAAACAAAAAGTTTGTGAATATAAATTTGATCTCAGTTTTTCTGTCATAACTTTTAAAATTTTTAATTAAAATTTAATTTTTTGGGGTTTTTTGATGTAAAATTTGATTTTACGTAAAAAAGTATTTTGAGTTTTTCCAAAAAAACTAATACTTTTCGAGATATATAGGGTCAAACAAAAAGTTTGTAAATATAAATTTAATCTCAGTTTTTCTGTCATAACTTTTTACGTTTTTAATTAAAATAAGATTTTTTAATGTTTTTTGATGTAGAATTTAATATTACATAAATAAGTATTCTTGAGTTTTTTTAAAAGAACTGATACTTTTCGAGATATACAGGGTCAAACAAAAAGTTTGTAAATATAAATTTAATCTCTGTTTTTCTGTCATAACTTTTCACATTTTAATTAAAATAAGATTTTTTGATGTAGAATTTAATATAACACAAAAAAGTATTCTTGAGTTTTTTAAAAAAAACTAATACTTTTCGAGATGTATAGGGTCAAACAAAAAGTTTGTAAATATAAATTTGATCTCGGTTTTTCTGTCATAACTTTTAAACTTTTTAATTAAAATAAGATTTTTTGGTATTTTTTGATGTAAAATTTAATTTTACATAAAAAAGTGTTCCTGAGTTTTTTCAAAAAACTGATACTTTTCGAGATATATAGGGTCAAACAAAAAGTTTGTAAATAGAAATTTAATCTCAGTGTTTGTGTCATAACTTTTAACGTTTTTAATCAAAATAAGATTTTTTAATGTTTTTTGATGTAGAATTTAATATTACACAAAAAAGTATTACAAAGTTTTTTTAAAAATACTAATAATTTTCGAGATATATAGGGTCAAACAAAAAGTTTGTAAATATAAATTTGATCTTAGTTTTTCTGTCATAACTTTTAAACTTTTTAATTAAAATAAGATTTTTTAATGTTTTTTGATGTAAAATTTAATTTTACATAAATAAGTATTCTTGAGTTTTTTTAAAAGAACTAATACTTTTCGAGATATACAGGGTCAAACAATAAGTTTGTAAATATAAATTTAAACTAATTTTTTTTGTCATAACTTTTAACGTTTTTAATTAAAATAAGATTTTTTGATGTAGAATTTAATATTACACAAAAAAGTATTCCTGAGTTTTTTTTAAAAAAACTAATACTTTTCGAGATATATAGGGTCAACAAAAAGTTTGTAAATAGAAATTTAATCTCAGTGTTTGTGTCATAACTTTTAACGTTTTTAATCAAAATAAGATTTTTTAATGTTTTTTGATGTAGAATTTAATATTACACAAAAAAGTATTACAAAGTTTTTTAAAAAATACTAATAATTTTCGAGATATATAGGGTCAAACAAAAAGTTTGTAAATATAAATTTGATCTTAGTTTTTCTGTCATAACTTTTAAACTTTTTAATTAAAATAAGATTTTTTAATGTTTTTTGATGTAAAATTTAATTTTACATAAATAAGTATTCTTGAGTTTTTTTAAAAGAACTAATACTTTTCGAGATATACAGGGTCAAACAATAAGTTTGTAAATATAAATTTAAACTAATTTTTTTTGTCATAACTTTTAACGTTTTTAAATAAAATAAGATTTTTTAATGTAGAATTTAATATTACACAAAAAAGTATTCCTGAGTTTTTTTTAAAAAAACTAATACTTTTCGAGATATATAGGGTCAACAAAAAGTTTGTAAATATAAATTTGATCTCAGTTTTTCTGTCATAACTTTTAACGTTTTTAATTAAAATAAGATTTTTTGATGTAGAATTTAATATAACACAAAAAAGTATTCTTGAGTTTTTTCAAAAAAACTAATACTTTTCGAGATATATAGGGTCAAACAAAAAGTTTGTAAATATAAATTTGATCTCGGTTTTTCTGTCATAACTTTTAAACATTTTAATTAAAATAAGATTTTTTGGCAGTTTTTGATGTAAAATTTAATTTTACATAAAAAAGTATTCCTGAGTTTTTTTAAAAAAACTGATACTTTTCGAGATATACAGGGTCAAACAAAAAGTTTGTAAATATAAATTTAATCTTAGTTTTTCTGTCATAACTTTTAAACTTTTTAATTAAAATAAGATTTTTTAATATTTTTTGATGTAAAATTTAATATTACACAAAAAAGTATTCTTGATTTTTTTCAAAAAAACTAATACTTTTCGAGATATATAGGGTCAAACAAAAAGTTTGTAAATATAAATTTGATCTCAGTTTTTCTGTCATAACTTTTAACGTTTTTAATTAAAATAAGATTTTTTGATGTAGAATTTAATATTACACAAAAAAGTATTTTTGAGTTTTTTTAAAAAAACTAATACTTTTCGAGATATATAGGGTCAAACAAAAAGTTTGTAAATATAAATTTGATCTCCGTTTTTCTGTCATAACTTTTAAACTTTTTAATTAAAATAAGATTTTTTGGGATTTTTTGATGTAAAATTTAATTTTACATAAAAAAGTATTCTTGAGTTTTTTTAAAAAATCTGATACTTTTCGAGATATACAGGGTCAAACAAAAAGTTTGTAAATATAAATTTAATCTTAGTTTTTCTGTCATAACTTTTAACGTTTTTAATTAAAGTAAGATATTTTGATGTAGAATTTAATATTACACAAAAAAGTGTTTTAAAGTTTTTTTCTAAAAAACTAATACTTTTCGAAATATATAGGGTCAAACAAAAAGTTTGTAAATATAAATTTAATCTCAGTTTTTCTGTCATAACTTTTATCGGTTTTAATTAAAATAAGATTTTTTGATGTTTTTTTATGTAGAATCAAATTTTACACAAAAAAAAATACTTAAGTTTTTAAAAAAACTAATAATTTTCGAGATATATAGGGTCAAACAAAAAGTTTGTAAATATAAATTTGATCTTAGTTTTTCTGTCATAACTTTTAAAGTTTTCAATTAAAATAGGATTTTTTAATGTTTTTTGATGTAAAATTAAGTTTTACATAAATAAGTATTCTTGAGTTTTTTCAAAAGAACTAATATTTTTCGAGATATACAGGGTCAAACAAAAAGTTTGTAAATATAAATTTAATCTCAGTTTTTCTGTCATAACTTTGAACATTTTTAATTAAAATAAGATTTTTTGATGTAGAATTTAATATTACACAAAAAAGTATTCTTGAGTTTTTTCAATAAAACTAATACTTTTCGAGATATATAGGGTCAAACAAAAAGTTTGTAAATATAAATTTGATCTCAGTTTTTCTGTCATAACTTTTAACTTTTTTAATTAAAATAAGATTTTTTAATGTTTTTTGATGTAAAATTTAATTTTACATAAATAAGTATTCTTGAGTTTTTTCAAAAGAACTGATACTTTTCGAGATATACAGGGTCAAACAAAAAGTTTGTAAATATAAATTTAATCTCAGATTTTCTTTCATAACTTTTCACGTTTTAATTAAAATAAGATTTTTTGATGTAGAATTTAATATAACACAAAAATGTATTCTTGAGTTTTTTCAAAAAAACTAATACTTTTCGAGTTTGTAAATATAAATTTGATCTCAGTTTTTCTGTCATAACTTTTAACGTTTTTAATTAAAATAAGATTTTTTAATATTTTTTGATGTAAAATTTAATTTAACATAAATAAGTATTCTTGAGTTTTTTCAAAAGAACTGATACTTTTCGAGATATACAGGGTCAAACAAAAAGTTTGTAAATATAAATTTAATCTCAGTTTTTCTGTCATAACTTTTAACGTTTTTAATTAAAATAAGATTTTTTGATGTCGAATTTAATATTACACAAAAAAGTATTCTTGAGTTTTTTCAAAAAACCTAATACTTTTCGAGATATACAGGGTCAAACAAAAAGTTCGTAAATATAAATTTAATCTCAGTTTTTCTGTCATAACTTTTAACGTTTTTAATTAAAATAAGATTTTTTGATGTAGAATTTAATATTACACAAAAAAGTATTCCTGAGTTTTTTCAAAAAAACTAATACTTTTCGAGATATATAGGGTCAAACAAAAAGTTTGTAAATATAAATTTGATCTCAGTTTTTCTGTCATAACTTTTAACGTTTTTAATTAAAAGAAGATTTTTAATATTTTTTGATGTAAAATTTAATTTTACATAAATAAGTTTTCTTGAGTTTTTTCAAAAGAACTGATACTTTTCGAGATATACAGGGTCAAACAAAAAGTTTGTAAATATAAATTTAATCTCAGTTTTTTTGTCATAACTTTTCAAGTTTTATTTAAAATAAGATTTTTTGATATAGAATTTAATATAACACAAAAAAGTATTTTTGAGTTTTTTCAAAAAAACTAATACTTTTCGAGATGTATAGGGTCAAACAAAAAGTTTGTAAATATAAATTTGATCTCGGTTTTTCTGTCATAACTTTTAAACTTTTTAATTAAAATAAGATTTTTTAATATTTTTTGATGTAAAATTTAATTTAACATAAATAAGTATTCTTGAGTTTTTTCAAAAGAACTGATACTTTTTGAGATATACAGGGTCAAACAAAAAGTTTGTAAATATAAATTTAATCTCAGTTTTTCTGTCATAACTTTTTACGTTTTAATTAAAATAAGATTTTTTAATGTAGAATTTAATATAACACAAAAAAGTATTTTTGAGTTTTTGAAAAAAACTAATACTTTTCGAGATGTATAGGGTCAAACAAAAAGTTTGTAAATATAAATTTGATCTCGGTTTTTCTGTCATAACTTTTAAACTTTTTAATTAAAATAAGATTTTTTGGGATTTTTTGATGTAAAATTTAATTTTACATAAAAAAGTATTCTTGAATTTTTTCAAAAAACTGATACTTTTCGACATATATAGGGTTAAACAAAAAGTTTGTAAATATAAATTTAATCTTAGTGTTTCTGTCATAACTTTTAACGTTTTTAATTAAAATAAGATTTTTTGATGTTTTTGAATGTAGAATTTAATATTACACAAAAAAGTATTCTTAAGTTTTTTCAAAAAAACTAGTAATTTTCGAGATATATAGGGTCAAACAAAAAGTTTGTAAATATAAATTTGATCTTAGTTTTTCTGTCATAACTTTTAAATTTTTTAATTAAAATGAGGTTTTTTAACGTTTTTTGATGTAAAATTTAATTTTACATAAAAAAGTATTCTTCAGTTTTTCCAAAAAAACTGATACTTTTCGAGATATACAGGGTCAAACAAAAAGTTTGTAAATATAAATTTAATCTTAGTTTTTCTGTCATAACTTTTAACGTTTTTAATTAAAATGAGGTTTTTTAACGTTTTTTGATGTAAAATTTAATTTTACATAAAAAAGTATTCTTTAGTTTTTCCAAAAAAACTGATACTTTTCGAGATATACAGGGTCAAACAAAAAGTTTGTAAATATAAATTTAATCTTAGTTTTTCTGTCATAACTTTTAAAGTTTTTAATTAAAATAAGGTTTTTTAACGCTTTTGGATGTAAAATTTAATTTTACATAAAAAAGTATTCTTCAGTTTTTCCAAAAAAACTGATACTTTTCGAGATATACAGGGTCAAACAAAAAGTTTGTAAATATTAATTTAATCTTAGTTTTTCTGTCATAACTTTTAACGTTTTTAATTAAAATAAGATTTTTTGATGTAGAATTTAATATTACACAAAAAAGTGTTTTAAAGTTTTTTCTAAAAAACTAATACTTTTCGAGATATATAGGGTCAAACAAAAAGTTTGTAAATATAAATTTGATCTCAGTTTTTCTGTTATAACTTTTAAAGTTTTTAATTAAAATGAGATTTTTTGGGCTTTTTTGATGTAAAATTTAATTTTACATAAAAAAGTATTCTTGGGTTTTTTCAAAAAAACTGATATTTTTCGAGATATACAGGGTCAAACAAAAAGTTTGTAAATATAAATTTAATCTCAGTTTTTCTGTCATAACTTTTATCGTTTTTAATTAAAATAAGATTTTTTAATGTTTTTTTATGTAGAATCAAATTTTACACAAAAAAAAATTCTTAAGTTTTTAAAAAAACTTATACTTTTCGAGATGTATAGGGTCAAACAAAAAGTTTGTAAATATACATTTGATCTCGGTTTTTCTGTCATAACTTTTAAACTTTATAATTAAAATAAGATTTTTTGGGATTTTTTGATGTAAAATTTAATTTTACATAAAAAAGTATTCTTGAGTTTTTTTAAAAAACTGATACTTTTCGACATATATAGGGTCAAACAAAAAGTTTGTAAATATAAATTTAATCTTAGTGTTTCTGTCATAACTTTTAACGTTTTTAATTAAAATAAGATTTTTTGATGTTTTTTGATGTAGAATTTAATATTACACAAAAAAGTATTCTTAAGTTTTTTCAAAAAAACTAATAATTTTCGAGATATATAGGGTCAAACAAAAAGTTTGTAAATATAAATTTGATCTTAGTTTTTCTGTCATAACTTTTAAAGTTTTTAATTAACATTTAATTTTTTGGGGTTTTTTGATGTAAAATTTGATTTTACGTAAAAAAGTATTTTGAGTTTTTTTAAAAAAACTAATACTTTTCGAGATATATAGGGTCAAACAAAAAGTTTGTAAATATAAATTTAATCTCAGTTTTTCTGTCATAACTTTTTACGTTTTTAATAAAAATAAGATTTTTTAATGTTTTTTGATGTAGAATTTAATATTACATAAATAAGTATTCCTGAGTTTTTTTAAAAGAACTGATACTTTTTGAGATATACAGGGTCAAACAAAAAGTTTGTAAATATAAATTTAATCTCTGTTTTTCTGTCATAACTTTTCACATTTTAATTAAAATAAGATTTTTTGATGTAGAATTTAATATAACACAAAAAAGTATTCTTGAGTTTTAAAAAAAAAACTAATACTTTTCGAGATGTATAGGGTCAAACAAAAAGTTTGTAAATATAAATTTGATCTCGGTTTTTCTGTCATAACTTTTAAACTTTTTAATTAAAATAAGATTTTTTGGTATTTTTTGATGTAAAATTTAATTTACAAAAAAAAGTGTTCGTGAGTTTTTTCAAAAAACTGATACTTTTCGAGATATATAGGGTCAAACAAAAAGTTTGTAAATAGAAATTTAATCTCAGTGTTTATGTCATAACTTTTAACGTTTTTAATCAAAATAAGATTTTTTAATGTTTTTTGATGTAGAATTTAATATTACACAAAAAAGTATTACAAAGTTTTTTAAAAAAAACTAATACTTTTCGAGATATATAGGGTCAAACAAAAAGTTTGTAAATATAAATTTGATCTTAGTTTTTCTGTCATAACTTTTAAGCTTTTTAATTAAAATAAGATTTTTTAATGTTTTTTGATGTAAAATTTAATTTTACATAAATAAGTATTCTTGAGTTTTTTTAAAAGAACTAATACTTTTCGAGATATACAGGGTCAAACAAAAAGTTTGTAAATATAAATTTAATCTCAGTTTTTCTGTCATAACTTTGAACATTTTTAATTAAAATAAGATTTTTTGATGTAGAATTTAATATTACACAAAAAAGTATTCGTGAGTTTTTTCAAAAAAACTAATACTTTTCGAGATATATAGGGTCAAACAAAAAGTTTGTAAATATAAATTTGATCTCAGTTTTTCTGTCATAACTTTTAACGTTTTCAATTAAAATAAGTTTTTTTAACGTTTTTTGATGTAAAATTTAATTTTACATAATTAAGTATTCTTGAGTTTTTTTAAAAGAACTGATACTTTTCGAGATATACAGGGTCAAACAAAAAGTTTGTAAATATAAATTTAATCTCTGTTTTTCTGTCATAACTTTTCACATTTTAATTAAAATAAGATTTTTTGATGTAGAATTTAATATAACACAAAAAAGTAATCTTGAGTTTTTTAAAAAAAACTAATACTTTTCGAGATGTATAGGGTCAAACAAAAAGTTTGTAAATATAAATTTGATCTCGGTTTTTCTGTCATAACTTTTAAACTTTTTAATTAAAATAAGATTTTTTAATGTTTTTTGATGTAGAATTTAATATTACACAAAAAAGTATTACAAAGTTTTTAAAAAAAAACTAATAATTTTCGAGATATATAGGGTCAAACAAAAAGTTTGTAAATATAAATTTGATCTTAGTTTTTCTGTCATAACTTTTAAACTTTTTAATTAAAATAAGATTTTTTAATGTTTTTTGATGTAAAATTTAATTTTACATAAATAAGTATTCTTGAGTTTTTTTAAAAGAACTAATACTTTTCGAGATATACAGGGTCAAACAATAAGTTTGTAAATATAAATTTAAACTAATTTTTTTTGTCATAACTTTTAACGTTTTTAATTAAAATAAGATTTTTTAACGTTTTTTGATGTAAAATTTAATTTTACATAAATAAGTATTCTTGAGTTTTTTTAAAAGAACTGATACTTTTCGAGATATACAGGGTCAAACAAAAAGTTTGTAAATATAAATTTAATCTCAGATTTTCTGTCATAACTTTTCACGTTTTAATTAAAATAAGATTTTTTGATGTAGAATTTAATATAACACAAAAAAGTATTCTTGAGTTTTTTCAAAAAAACTAATACTTTTCGAGTTTGTAAATATAAATTTGATCTCAGTTTTTCTGTCATAACTTTTAACGTTTTTAATTAAAATAAGATTTTTTAATATTTTTTAATGTAAAATTTAATTTAACATAAATAACTATTCTTGAGTTTTTTCAAAAGAACTGATACTTTTCGAGATATACAGGGTCAAACAAAAAGTTTGTAAATATAAATTTAATCTCAGTTTTTCTGTCATAACTTTTCACGTTTTTATTAAAATAAGATTTTTTGATGTAGAATTTAATATAACACAAAAAAGTATTCTTGAGTTTTTGAAAAAAACTAATACTTTTCGAGATATACAGGGTCAAACAAAAAGTTTGTAAATATAAATTTAATCTCAGTTTTTCTGTCATAACTTTTAACGTTTTTAATTAAAATAAGATTTTTTGATGTAGAATTTAATATTACACAAAAAAGTATTCTTGAGTTTTTTCAAAAAAACTAATACTTTTCGAGATATATAGGGTCAAACAAAAAGTTTGTAAATATAAATTTGATCTCAGTTTTTCTGTCATAACTTTTAACGTTTTTAATTAAAATAAGCTTTTTTAACGTTTTTTGATGTAAAATTTAATTTTACATAAATAAGTATTCTTGAGTTTTTTTAAAAGAACTGATACTTTTCGAGATATACAGGGTCAAACAAAAAGTTTGTAAATATAAATTTAATCTCTGTTTTTCTGTCATAACTTTTCACATTTTAATTAAAATAAGATTTTTTGATGTAGAATTTAATATAACACAAAAAAGTATTCTTGAGTTTTTTAAAAAAAAATAATACTTTTCGAGATGTATAGGGTCAAACAAAAAGTTTGTAAATATAAATTTGATCTCGGTTTTTCTGTCATAACTTTTGAACTTTTTAATTAAAATAAGATTTTTTGGTATTTTTTGATGTAAAATTTAATTTTACACAAAAAAGTATTCTTGAGTTTTTAAAAAAAAAACTAATACTTTTCGAGATGTATAGGGTCAAACAAAAAGTTTGTAAATATAAATTTGATCTCGGTTTTTCTGTCATAACTTTTAAACTTTTTAATTAAAATAAGATTTTTTGGTATTTTTTGATGTAAAATTTAATTTACAAAAAAAAGTGTTCGTGAGTTTTTTCAAAAAACTGATACTTTTCGAGATATATAGGGTCAAACAAAAAGTTTGTAAATAGAAATTTAATCTCAGTGTTTATGTCATAACTTTTAACGTTTTTAAACAAAATAAGATTTTTTAATGTTTTTTGATGTAGAATTTAATATTACACAAAAAAGTATTACAAAGTTTTTAAAAAAAAACTAATACTTTTCGAGATATATAGGGTCAAACAAAAAGTTTGTAAATATAAATTTAATCTTAGTTTTTCTGTCATAACTTTTAAGCTTTTTAATTAAAATAAGATTTTTTAATGTTTTTTGATGTAAAATTTAATTTTACATAAATAAGTATTCTTGAGTTTTTTTAAAAGAACTAATACTTTTCGAGATATACAGGGTCAAACAAAAAGTTTGTAAATATAAATTTAATCTCAGTTTTTCTGTCATAACTTTGAACATTTTTAATTAAAATAAGATTTTTTGATGTAGAATTTAATATTACACAAAAAAGTATTTGTGAGTTTTTTCAAAAAAACTAATACTTTTCGAGATATATAGGGTCAAACAAAAAGTTTGTAAATATAAATTTGATCTCAGTTTTTCTGTCATAACTTTTAACGTTTTTAATTAAAATAAGTTTTTTTAACGTTTTTTGATGTAAAATTTAATTTTACATAAATAAGTATTCTTGAGTTTTTTTAAAAGAACTGATACTTTTCGAGATATACAGGGTCAAACAAAAAGTTTGTAAATATAAATTTAATCTCTGTTTTTCTGTCATAACTTTTCACATTTTAATTAAAATAAGATTTTTTGATGTAGAATTTAATATAACACAAAAAAGTAATCTTGAGTTTTTTAAAAAAAACTAATACTTTTCGAGATGTATAGGGTCAAACAAAAAGTTTGTAAATATAAATTTGATCTCGGTTTTTCTGTCATAACTTTTAAACTTTTTAATTAAAATAAGATTTTTTAATGTTTTTTGATGTAGAATTTAATATTACACAAAAAAGTATTACAAAGTTTTTAAAAAAAAACTAATAATTTTCGAGATATATAGGGTCAAACAAAAAGTTTGTAAATATAAATTTGATCTTAGTTTTTCTGTCATAACTCTTAAAGTTTTTAATTAAAATAAGATTTTTTAATGTTTTTTGATGTAAAATTTAATTTTACATAAATAAGTATTCTTGAGTTTTTTTAAAAGAACTAATACTTTTCGAGATATACAGGGTCAAACAATAAGTTTGTAAATATAAATTTAAACTAATTTTTTTTGTCATAACTTTTAACGTTTTTAATTAAAATAAGATTTTTTAATGTTTTTTGATGTAAAATTTAATTTTACATAAATAAGTATTCTTGAGTTTTTTCAAAAGAACTGATACTTTTCGAGATATACAGGGTCAAACAAAAAGTTTGTAAATATAAATTTAATCTCAGATTTTCTGTCATAACTTTTCACGTTTTAATTAAAATAAGATTTTTTGATGTAGAATTTAATATAACACAAAAAAGCATTCTTGAGTTTTTTCAAAAAAACTAATACTTTTCGAGTTTGTAAATATAAATTTGATCTCAGTTTTTCTGTCATAACTTTTAACGTTTTTAATGAAAATAAGATTTTTTAATATTTTTTAATGTAAAATTTAATTTAACATAAATAACTATTTCTGAGTTTTTTCAAAAGAACTGATACTTTTCGAGATATACAGGGTCAAACAAAAAGTTTGTAAATATAAATTTAATCTCAGTTTTTCTGTCATAACTCTTCACGTTTTTATTAAAATAAGATTTTTTGATGTAGAATTTAATATAACACAAAAAAGTATTCTTAAGTTTTTGAAAAAAACTAATACTTTTCGAGATATACAGGGTCAAACAAAAAGTTTGTAAATATAAATTTAATCTCAGTTTTTCTGTCATAACTTTTAACGTTTTTAATTAAAATAAGATTTTTTGATGTAGAATTTAATATTACACAAAAAAGTATTCTTGAGTTTTTTCAAAAAAACTAATACTTTTCGAGATATATAGGGTCAAACAAAAAGTTTGTAAATATAAATTTGATCTCAGTTTTTCTGTCATAACTTTTAACGTTTTTAATTAAAATAAGATTTTTTAACGTTTTTTGATGTAAAATTTAATTTTACATAAATAAGTATTCTTGAGTTTTTTTAAAAGAACTGATACTTTTCGAGATATACAGGGTCAAACAAAAAGTTTGTAAATATAAATTTAATCTCAGATTTTCTGTCATAACTTTTCACGTTTTAATTAAAATAAGATTTTTTGATGTAGAATTTAATATAACACAAAAAAGTATTCTTGAGTTTTTTCAAAAAAACTAATACTTTTCGAGTTTGTAAATATAAATTTGATCTCAGTTTTTCTGTCATAACTTTTAACGTTTTTAATTAAAATAAGATTTTTTAATATTTTTTAATGTAAAATTTAATTTAACATAAATAACTATTCTTGAGTTTTTTCAAAAGAACTGATACTTTTCGAGATATACAGGGTCAAACAAAAAGTTTGTAAATATAAATTTAATCTCAGTTTTTCTGTCATAACTTTTCACGTTTTTATTAAAATAAGATTTTTTGATGTAGAATTTAATATAACACAAAAAAGTATTCTTGAGTTTTTGAAAAAAACTAATACTTTTCGAGATATACAGGGTCAAACAAAAAGTTTGTAAATATAAATTTAATCTCAGTTTTTCTGTCATAACTTTTAACGTTTTTAATTAAAATAAGATTTTTTGATGTAGAATTTAATATTACACAAAAAAGTATTCTTGAGTTTTTTCAAAAAAACTAATACTTTTCGAGATATATAGGGTCAAACAAAAAGTTTGTAAATATAAATTTGATCTCAGTTTTTCTGTCATAACTTTTAACGTTTTTAATTAAAATAAGCTTTTTTAACGTTTTTTGATGTAAAATTTAATTTTACATAAATAAGTATTCTTGAGTTTTTTTAAAAGAACTGATACTTTTCGAGATATACAGGGTCAAACAAAAAGTTTGTAAATATAAATTTAATCTCTGTTTTTCTGTCATAACTTTTCACATTTTAATTAAAATAAGATTTTTTGATGAAGAATTTAATATAACACAAAAAAGTATTCTTGAGTTTTTTAAAAAAAACTAATACTTTTCGAGATGTATAGGGTCAAACAAAAAGTTTGTAAATATAAATTTGATCTCGGTTTTTCTGTCATAACTTTTGAACTTTTTAATTAAAATAAGATTTTTTGGTATTTTTTGATGTAAAATTTAATTTTACATAAAAAAGTTTTCTTGAATTTTTTCAAAAAACTGATACTTTTCGACATATATAGGGTTAAACAAAAAGTTTGTAAATATAAATTTAATCTTAGTGTTTCTGTCATAACTTTTAACGTTTTTAATTAAAATAAGATTTTTTGATGTTTTTTAATGTTGAATTTAATATTACAGAAAAAAGTATTCTTAAGTTTTTTCAAAAAAACTAATAATTTTCGAGATATATAGGGTCAAACAAAAAGTTTGTAAATATAAATTTGATCTTAGTTTTTCTGTCATAACTTTTAAATTTTTTAATTAAAATGAGGTTTTTTAACGTTTTTTGATGTAAAATTTAATTTTACATAAAAAAGTATTCTTGGGTTTTTAAAAAAAAACTGATATTTTTCGAGATATACAGGGTCAAACAAAAAGTTTGTAAATATAAATTTAATCTCAGTTTTTCTGTCATAACTTTTATCGTTTTTAATTAAAATAAGATTTTTTAATGTTTTTTTATGTAGAATCAAATTTTACACAAAAAAAAATTCTTAAGTTTTTAAAAAAACTAATACTTTTCGAGATGTATAGGGTCAAACAAAAAGTTTGTAAATATACATTTGATCTCGGTTTTTCTGTCATAACTTTTAAACTTTTTAATTCAAATAAGCTTTTTTGGGATTTTTTGATGTAAAATTTAATTTTACATAAAAAAGTATTCTTAAGTTTTTTTAAAAAACTGATACTTTTCGACATATATAGGGTCAAACAAAAAGTTTGTAAATATAAATTTAATCTTAGTGTTTCTGTCATAACTTTTAACGTTTTTAATTAAAATAAGATTTTTTGATGTTTTTTGATGTAAAATTTAATATTACACAAAAAAGTATTCTTAAGTTTTTTCAAAAAAACTAATAATTTTCGAGATATATAGGGTCAAACAAAAAGTTTGTAAATATAAATTTGATCTTAGTTTTTCTGTCATAACTTTTAAACTTTTTAATTAAAATAAGATTTTTTAATGTTTTTTGATGTAAAATTTAATTTTACATAAATAAGTATTCTTGAGTTTTTTTAAAAGAACTAATACTTTTCGAGATATACAGGGTCAAACAAAAAGTTTGTAAATATAAATTTAATCTCAGTTTTTCTGTCATAACTTTTAACGTTTTTAATTAAAATAAGATTTTTTGATGTAGAATTTAATATTACACAAAAAAGCATTCTTGAGTTTTTTCAAAAAAACTAATACTTTTCGAGATATATAGGGTCAAACAAAAAGTTTGTAAATATAAATTTGATCTCAGTTTTTCTGTCATAACTTTTAACGTTTTTAATTAAAATAAGATTTTTTAACGTTTTTTGATGTAAAATTTAATTTTACATAAATAAGTATTCCTGAGTTTTTTTAAAAGAACTGATACTTTTCGAGATATACAGGGTCAAACAAAAAGTTTGTAAATATAAATTTAATCTCTGTTTTTCTGTCATAACTTTTCACATTTTAATTAAAATAAGATTTTTTGATGTAGAATTTAATATAACACAAAAAAGTATTCTTGAGTTTTTTAAAAAAAACTAATACTTTTCGAGATGTATAGGGTCAAACAAAAAGTTTGTAAATATAAATTTGATCTCGGTTTTTCTGTCATAACTTTTAAACTTTTTAATTAAAATAAGATTTTTTGGTATTTTTTGATGTAAAATTTAATTTTACATAAAAAAGTGTTCGTGAGTTTTTTCAAAAAACTGATACTTTTCGAGATATATAGGGTCAAACAAAAAGTTTGTAAATAGAAATTTAATCTCAGTGTTTATGTCATAACTTTTAACGTTTTTAATCAAAATAAGATTTTTTAATGTTTTTTGATGTAGAATTTAATATTACACAAAAAAGTATTAAAAAGTTTTTTAAAAAAAACTAATAATTTTCGAGATATATAGGGTCAAACAAAAAGTTTGTAAATATAAATTTGATCTTAGTTTTTCTGTCATAACTTTTAAACTTTTTAATTAAAATAAGATTTTTTAATGTTTTTTGATGTAAAATTTAATTTTACATAAATAAGTATTCTTGAGTTTTTTTAAAAGAACTAATACTTTTCGAGATATACAGGGTCAAACAATAAGTTTGTAAATATAAATTTAAACTAATTTTTTTTGTCATAACTTTTAACGTTTTTAATTAAAATAAGATTTTTTGATGTAGAATTTAATATTACACAAAAAAGTATTCTTGAGTTTTTTTAAAAAAAACTAATACTTTTCGAGATATATAGGGTCAACAAAAAGTGTGTAAATATAAATTTGATCTCAGTTTTTCTGTCATAACTTTTCACGTTTTAATTAAAATAAGATTTTTTAATGTAGAATTTAATATAACACAAAAAAGTATTCTTGAGTTTTTGAAAAAAACTAATACTTTTCGAGATGTATAGGGTCAAACAAAAAGTTTGTAAATATAAATTTGATCTCGGTTTTTCTGTCATAACTTTTAAACTTTTTAATTAAAATAAGTTTTTTTGGGATTTTTTGATGTAAAATTTAATTTTACATAAAAAAGTATTCTTGAATTTTTTCAAAAAACTGATACTTTTCGACATATATAGGGTTAAACAAAAAGTTTGTAAATATAAATTTAATCTTAGTGTTTCTGTCATAACTTTTAACGTTTTTAATTAAAATAAGATTTTTTGATGTTTTTTAATGAAAAATTTAATATTACACAAAAAAGTATTCTTAAGTTTTTTCAAAAAAACTAATAATTTTCGAGATATATAGGGTCAAACAAAAAGTTTGTAAATATAAATTTGATCTTAGTTTTTCTGTCATAACTTTTAAATTTTTTAATTAAAATGAGGTTTTTTAACGTTATTTGATGTAAAATTTAATTTTACATAAAAAAATATTCCTCAGTTTTTCCAAAAAAACTGATACTTTTCGATATATACAGGGTCAAACAAAAAGTTTGTAAATATAAATTTAATCTTAGTTTTTCTGTCATAACTTTTAACGTTTTTAATTAAAATGAGGTTTTTTAACGCTTTTTGATATAAAATTTAATTTTACATAAAAAAGTATTCTTCAGTTTTTCCGAAAAAACTGATACTTTTCGAGATATACAGGGTCAAACAAAAAGTTTGTAAATATTAATTTAATCTTAGTTTTTCTGTCATAACTTTTAACGTTTTTAATTAAAATAAGATTTTTTGATGTAGAATTTAATATTACACAAAAAAGTGTTTTAAAGTTTTTTCTAAAAAACTAATACTTTTCGAGATATATAGGGTCAAACAAAAAGTTTGTAAATATAAATTTGATCTCAGTTTTTCTGTCATAACTTTTAAAGTTTTTAATTAAAATGAGATTTTTTGGGGTTTTGTGATGTAAAATTTAATTTTACATAAAAAAGTATTCTTGGGTTTTTTCAAAAAAACTGATATTTTTCGAGATATACAGGGTCAAACAAAAAGTTTGTAAATATAAATTTAATCTCAGTTTTTCTGTCATAACTTTTATCGTTTTTAATTAAAATAAGATTTTTTAATGTTTTTTTATGTAGAATCAAATTTTACACAAAAAAAAATTCTTAAGTTTTTAAAAAAACTAATACTTTTCGAGATGTATAGGGTCAAACAAAAAGTTTGTAAATATACATTTGATCTCGGTTTTTCTGTCATAACTTTTAAACTTTTAAATTAAAATAAGATTTTTTGGGATTTTTTGATGTAAAATTTAATTTTACATAAAAAAGTATTCTTGAGTTTTTTTAAAAAAACTGATACTTTTCGACATATATAGGGTCAAACAAAAAGTTTGTAAATATAAATTTAATCTTAGTGTTTCTGTCATAACTTTGAACGTTTTTAATTAAAATAAGATTTTTTGATGTTTTTTGATGTAGAATTTAATATTACACAAAAAAGTATTCTTAAGTTTTTTCAAAAAAACTAATAATTTTCGAGATATATAGGGTCAAACAAAAAGTTTGTAAATATAAATTTGATCTTAGTTTTTCTGTCATAACTTTTAAACTTTTTAATTAAAATAAGATTTTTTAATGTTTTTTGATGTAGAATTTAATATTACACAAAAAAGTATTACAAAGTTTTTAAAAAAAAACTAATAATTTTCGAGATATATAGGGTCAAACAAAAAGTTTGTAAATATAAATTTGATCTTAGTTTTTCTGTCATAACTTTTAAACTTTTTAATTAAAATAAGATTTTTTAATGTTTTTTGATGTAAAATTTAATTTTACATAAATAAGTATTCTTGAGTTTTTTTAAAAGAACTAATACTTTTCGAGATATACAGGGTCAAACAAAAAGTTTGTAAATATAAATTTAATCTCAGTTTTTCTGTCATAACTTTTAACGTTTTTAATTAAAATAAGATTTTTTGATGTAGAATTTAATATTACACAAAAAAGTATTCTTGAGTTTTTTCAAAAAAACTAATACTTTTCGAGATATATAGGGTCAAACAAAAAGTTTGTAAATATAAATTTGATCTCAGTTTTTCTGTTATAACTTTTAAAGTTTTTAATTAAAATGAGATTTTTTAGGCTTTTTTGATGTAAAATTTAATTTTACATAAAAAAGTATTCTTGGGTTTTTTCAAAAAAACTGATATTTTTCGAGATATACAGGGTCAAACAAAAAGTTTGTAAATATAAATTTAATCTCAGTTTTTCTGTCATAACTTTTATCGTTTTTAATTAAAATAAGATTTTTTAATGTTTTTTGATGTAGAATTTAATATTACACAAAAAAGTATTACAAAGTTTTTTAAAAAAAAATAATAATTTTCGAGATATATAGGGTCAAACAAAAAGTTTGTAGATATAAATTTGATCTTAGTTTTTCTGTCATAACTTTTAAACTTTTTAATCAAAATAAGATTTTTTAATGTTTTTTGATGTAAAATTTAATTTTACATAAATAAGTATTCTTGAGTTTTTTTAAAAGAACCAATACTTTTCGAGATATACAGGGTCAAACAATAAGTTTGTAAATATAAATTTAAACTAATTTTTTTTGTCATAACTTTTAACGTTTTTAATTAAAATAAGATTTTTTGATGTAGAATTTAATATTACACAAAAAAGTATTCTTGAGTTTTTTTTAAAAAAACTAATACTTTTCGAGATATATAGGGTCAACAAAAAGTTTGTAAATATAAATTTGATCTCAGTTTTTCTGTCATAACTTTTCACGTTTTAATTAAAATAAGATTTTTTAATGTAGAATTTAATAAATCACAAAAAAGTATTCTTGAGTTTTTGAAAAAAACTAATACTTTTGTAATATAGAGCTATATTTATAAGGGTATTTATATTTGTAATTGTATTTATATTTATATTTATACGTTTATGTATTTATATCTATAATTAATTAGGAAACACTCAGTAGATTTATTACGATTATTGAGAAACTATTTAAGTTTAGTTAAGCATATTAGTATTTAGAAATAATGTAAATTATGTCGTCACGAATTCCGACGACTCAGCAAGAGTTATGAACTCGTCGGAGTGAGTGACCGAAAATCGGGGCTTTTTAATAAAAACTATTAAACTGGTAAGATGTGTTTTTTAATATAATTAAGAAGTAAAACTCATGAATAAATATATGAAAGAGATGTTTTATTACATGGCGATCCTGCCAGTCCAGCGTTATCACTTTGGTTAATGTTAATGGGCTACTCTGTTATTTTAATAAATAAAATGGGACAACAAGAATCAAAAGAGGAAGTTATAATTGCACAAGCTGGTAACAGTGGAGGCCAAACAAATAATACTCAATCCAATGGAGTAAAGGAGGTACTAGAAATTATATTTATTACATTGGCTTTTCTTATGGTATTAGCATATTTATACCGTAAATGTAAAAATATGGTAGAAAGGAAAATCGACAGACATATAAGGGCGAGCCAAGAGTTAGTTTAAGAAGATAGAGAAGATTTTATTTTTAGGTTTTGCAATTAAGTATAAAATGAATGGATCTAGAAAGACAATTCCAAAATTTTGCTGAAGAACTAAAAGTGTTTTATAAGAACTTAATAAAAGACAATACCGAAAGAAGGACGGATGAAAGTGTTACAAATCGTAAGTTAGAAACTTTAGCTAAGTGTAAAAATAGTTATAAGAATTTAAAAGATTTGTTTAATAAATCAGACATAGATTTTCGTATTAAAACTAATATTAAAGAACTTGCTATTACAATAGAAAAATTAATTAATGCAATAGAAAATAGTTTAACAGAAAGATTACGGGTTTTGCAGCATACTGAGCAAATTGTACAGGGTAATAGTGTATCAAATTTAGATTGTTCAATTAATAAAATGACGGAAAAATTCGATTTGAGAACAGCGGCAAGTCTGCTACCGGTTATGGACGGTTCTGAAACTGTAACCAAACAACTTATTGACGGAATTGAATTGTATGATTCTATGCTTGATGCAAATGGTAAAATATTATTAACTACTTATATTTTAAAGAAAAGTTTAAGTGAAAATGCAAAAATTAGATTAAATAAAACTTACACTGATAATGGGGCTCTAGTAAATGATTTAAAGAAATATTTTATAACTAAAAAATCTGAAACATCCTTAGCTAGTCAATTACACAATGCTAAACAAGGGTCAAAGACTATTGATCAGTTTGGAAAAACGTTAGAAAAACTATTAGCAGAGCTAACACTTTCTCAAGCTGGCGATAATTTAAGTCATAGTAATATTTTAAATCAAGTTAACGAAAAGATTGCAATCAATACTTTTGCAAATGGGCTTAGAAATAATAATTTACAAATAATTGTCAAAGCACGAAATTATACAAATTTAAGTCAAGCAATACAAGGTGCAAAAGAAGAAGAACTTAATAACTGTTGCAAAAGTAATGACCAAATCTATCAGATAAGAGAGCATAGGAATTTTAGAGGTAATAGTTTTAGGGGTAATAATAATAGCAGAGGAAATAATTTTAGACCAAATAATGTTAGAGGAAATAACTTTAGAGGAAACAATGGTAACAGAAATTCTTATAGGGGTACCAATTACAGATCAAATAATTTTAGGGGTAATAATAATAATAATAATACTAATAATAATACGTTCAATAATAATAATAATAATAGAAGGGTATTTCACCTAAATAATTCTAATGCTAATACAAATGGTGAATATTCAGAAAATCCTCAAATATCTCAACCATTTTTTCGTGACCAACAATAATTCAGAAACATTTTATAATATTTTTGCTTTAAATGGATTGAATTTTATTAATTTATTTTATAATGGTACTAAACTTATATTTTTACTTGATACAGGCGCTAGTGTAAGTGTAATTTTTAAAAATAAAGTAGTTATTAGCGAAAGAATTAATTCATCAAAGAAAATGCATATTAATGGATTATGTGGGTCAGTAGTATCAGTTGGCACAGTACATCTTTCATTACAAATAAATAAAATAGAACTTTGTCAGGAATTCCAACTCCTAGACGGCCTTGCAAATGACATTGAAATGCACGGTATTTTGGGATCAGATTTCTTTTATGACTACGGAGCTACGATAGACTATGAAAAGTGCTTATTCTCATTTAATTTATATAAGACCAGACAAGTAATTCCTCTTGTGTCGGAACAACAATTGTATATATCAATTCCTAGTAGATGCGAAATAGTTAAATATTTTAAAGTTCAAACCAACGGAGATTATGTTGTTCTGCCGGGTGAACTGTGTGAAGGAGTATTTGTAGCGGGAGCTTTAGTTCGTGCTAACCAAAATATAATCCCTATTAAAATTTTAAATGTTAGAGATCAAGAAGTTATCTTAAAAAATTTTAATCCAAAATTAGAAACAATAGATTGCTATAATTTATGCGAATTTAAAGCAAAGCCAACAAATTCTGTCAGTAGAGCAGATAAACTGTTAAATTCAATAAATTTCCAGCATTTGAATTCGGACGAAAGAGACTCATTACAAAAAATTTTAGTAAAATATTCAGACGTATTTCATCTTGAAAATGATCCGCTCACGGTGTGCAATATTTATAAAGAAAAAATTATACTTAAAGAATCAACAAAACCACATTTTATTAAACCTTACAGACTGCCACATGCACAAAAAACACAAATTCATAATGAAATAGATAAAATGCTTCGCGACGGGATTATAGAGGAATGTAGGTCAGAGTTTCAATCACCTTTGTTAATTGTTCCTAAAAAGGGTTTTGATGAGAATGGTGTTAGAAAGGCTAGAATTGTGATAGATTATAGACAATTAAACCAGCAAATAGAGGATGATAAATTTCCATTGCCTTGTATATCTGAAATTTTGGACTCATTATCAGGAGCAATGTATTTTTCTCATCTTGACTTATCTCAGGGTTATTATCAGATCGAACTAGACAAAAATAGCAGGAAATATACAGCTTTTGCAACCGATAGAGGTCAATATCAAATGACGCGACTCCCCATGGGATTAAAAACAAGTCCCAGTTCATTTTCACGGGCAATGACAATCGCAATGTCGGGACTAAACTACGAATGTTGTTTCGTTTATCTTGATGATTTAGTAGTTTTTGCAAATAATTTAATTAATCATAATAAAAATTTGGTAAAAGTTTTTCAAAGATTAAGACAGGTTAATTTAAAATTAAATCCGAATAAATGTGAATTTTTGAAAAAAGAAATTCTTTACTTAGGTCACCAAATATCTTCAGAAGGTGTCTCTCCTGATTCTTCTAAAATAGAATCTATTCAAAAATTTCCACTGCCCAAAGATTCCCAAGAGGTTAAAAGATTCGTTGCTTTTACTAACTACTATAGAAAATATGTAAAAAATTTTGCAAAAATTGCTCAACCTTTAAATTATCTCACGAGAAAAAATGTTCCTTTCATTTGGACTAACGATTGTCAAAATTCTTTCGAAAATCTAAAAAAGGCTCTAAGTAATCCACCGGTTCTACAATATCCAAACTTTGCACCAGAAAATGAATTTATACTTAAAACCGACGCATCAAATTATGCATTAGGTGCTGTACTATCTAATTCAGATGATAGACCTGTTGCATTTGCAAGTCGATCTCTTAATAAAGCCGAGAAAAACTATAGCGTTATAGAGAAGGAGCTTTTAGCAATCGTTTTCGCAGTAAAACACTTTAGACCTTACCTATTTGGTAGAAAATTTTTGATCTTGAGCGACCATAGACCGTTAGTTTATTTATTTGGAATGACAAATCCCAGCAGTAGATTAATTAAGTTTAGACTCATTCTCGAAGAATACGATTTTACAGTAAAATATATTAAGGGTAAAGATAATGTTGTAGCGGACGCGCTATCACGTATCGATATATCTTCAGAAGAACTAAAAAATTTAAATAAAGAAGTGTGCGATTCAATTTTTGTTACCACAAGAGCACAATCAAAAAACGTCGAAAAAGAATTTTTAAGTAGTTTTAAAGATGATTCTGACGAAAGGATTGATCACCCTGGAGTTTTAGAATTATTGAAACCGCCTAAAGATTCGTTTAGTTTAAATATAATTTCAAAAAAGGAATTTGACAATTTAGTACGTAAAAATAAAAAAGGTAATTATATAGTTGGAAACTTAATATGTGATAAAGATTCGCGAATCATATATTTTTATCAGGATCCTCGATCATCATCAGACTTAGGTACGATGTTGAGAGACCTGAAATATATTTATAATAAAAATAAAATTCCGGAATTAATTATTTTAAAGAATCGAAAAAGTGCACAAGTAATTAAATTGTTAATGAAATTCCGTAACGAGATTAAAAATATAGGTATCAAAATATCTATTATAAAAGATGTAGAAAATATCTTAGATAATGAAACTAGACAAATTATTCTAAATGATTTTCATATTCTCCCTACTGGAGGACATGCAGGTATAAACAGGATGTACAATAATATTAAAAAGAGGTATTTTTGGCAAAATTTAAATAAGGATGTAGAAAGTTTTGTAAAAAGATGCGACCATTGTCAAAGGTGTAAACATTTCAATCCAAACAAAGAACCTTTATCTATAACCACAACTGCTTCATCAGGATTTCAAAAAATTTTTATAGACTTAGTTGGTCCACTCCAAGAAGATGTAGAAAATAATAAATATATTTTAACGATACAGTGTGAGTTAACTAAATTTGTAGAGGCATATCCATTAAAAAACAAGGAAGCTAATACAGTGGCAACTACACTAACTAATAATTTCATATTACGTTACGGCATTCCAGATGAAATTGTCTCAGATCAAGGTACTGAATTTATGGCGTGTATTTTTAAAGAAGTCTGTCAAATTTTACAAATTAAGAAACTTAATTCAACCGCGTATCATCACGAGACACTAGGCGCTCTTGAGAACTCTCATAAGAATTTGGGTGCTTATTTGCGAATTCAAGTTGCAAAATTTCAGAATGCATGGAGTTCTTGGGTTCCGTATTGGTGTTTCGCTTACAACACAACAGTACACACTGAAACAAAATATACCCCTTACGAACTTATTTTCGGAAAACTCGCAAAAATCCCCTCTAATTTAAATTCTTGGATAGACCCTATATATAATTTTGAAGATTACCCTCACGAACTAAAATATAGATTACAACAAGCATGTAATGATGCAAAACACAATCTAGAGGTATCAAAAAGCAAACGAAAATCTATGTATGATAAAGACATAAAATCTGTAAAATATAAAGTAGGGGATAAAGTAATGTTAAAAAATGTAATTAAAAATAAATTAGAACCATTGTATATAGGTCCATATACGGTGATTGAGGAGAAAGATCCCAATATTTTTATAAAAATAGACAACCGTATAATAGAGATTCACAAAAATAGGATAAAGTTATATAATAGTTAAAAAAAAAAAAAATATATATATATGTCTAATTGGTTAAGTAAAGAATATTTTTTTTTTTCTCCTTCCCGTGGGAGATGTAATATAGAGCTATATTTATAAGGGTATTTATATTTGTAATTGTATTTATATTTATATTTATACGTTTATGTATTTATATCTATAATTAATTAGGAAACACTCAGTAGATTTATTACGATTATTGAGAAACTATTTAAGTTTAGTTAAGCATATTAGTATTTAGAAATAATGTAAATTATGTCGTCACGAATTCCGACGACTCAGCAAGAGTTATGAACTCGTCGGAGTGAGTGACCGAAAATCGGGGCTTTTTAATAAAAACTATTAAACTGGTAAGATGTGTTTTTTAATATAATTAAGAAGTAAAACTCATGAATAAATATATGAAAGAGATGTTTTATTACACTTTTCGAGATGTATAGGGTCAAACAAAAAGTTTGTAAATATAAATTTGATCTCGGTTTTTCTGTCATAACTTTTAAACTTTTTAATTAAAATAAGATTCTTTGGGATTTTTTGATGTAAAATTTAATTTTACATAAAAAAGTATTCTTGAATTTTTTCAAAAAACTGATACTTTTTGACATATATAGGGTTAAACAAAAAGTTTGTAAATATAAATTTAATCTTAGTGTTTTTGTCATAACTTTTAACGTTTTTAATTAAAATAAGATTTTTTGATGTTTTTTAATGTAGAATTTAATATTACACAAAAAAGTATTCTTAAGTTTTTTCAAAAAAACTAATAATTTTCGAGATATATAGGGTCAAACAAAAAGTTTGTAAATATAAATTTAATCTTAGTTTTTCTGTCATAACTTTTAACGTTTTTAATTAAAATAAGGTTTTTTAACGTTTTTTGATGTAAAATTTAATTTTACATAAAAAAGTATTCTTCAGTTTTTCCAAAAAAACTGATATTTTTCGAGATATACAGGGTCAAACAAAAAGTTTGTAAATATAAATTTAATCTCAGTTTTTCTGTCATAACTTTTATCGTTTTTAATTAAAATAAGATTTTTTAATGTTTTTTTATGTAGAATCAAATTTTACACAAAAAAATTCTTAAGTTTTTAAAAAAACTAATACTTTTCGAGATGTATAGGGTCAAACAAAAAGTTTGTAAATATACATTTGATCTCGGTTTTTCTGTCATAACTTTTAAACTTTTTAATTAAAATAAGATTTTTTGGGATTTTTTGATGTAAAATTTAATTTTACATAAAAAAGTATTCTTGAGTTTTTTTAAAAAACTGATACTTTTCGACATATATAGGGTCAAACAAAAAGTTTGTAAATATAAATTTAATCTTAGTGTTTCTGTCATAACTTTTAACGTTTTTAATTAAAATATGATTTTTTAATGTTTTTTGATGTAGAATTTAATATTACACAAAAAAGTATTTTTAAGTTTTTTTAAAAAAACTAATAATTTTCGAGATATATAGGGTCAAACAAAAAGTTTGTAAATATAAATTTGATCTTAGTTTTTCTGTCATAACTTTTAAACTTTTTAATTAAAATAAGATTTTTTAATGTTTTTTGATGTAAAATTTAATTTTACATAAATAAGTATTCTTGAGTTTTTTTAAAAGAACTAATACTTTTCGAGATATACAGGGTCAAACAAAAAGTTTGTAAATATAAATTTAATCTCAGTTTTTCTGTCATAACTTTTAACGTTTTTAATTAAAATAAGATTTTTTGATGTAGAATTTAATATTACACAAAAAAGTATTCTTGAGTTTTTTCAAAAAAACTAATACTTTTCGAGATATATAGGGTCAAACAAAAAGTTTGTAAATATAAATTTGATCTCAGTTTTTCTGTTATAACTTTTAAAGTTTTTAATTAAAATGAGATTTTTTAGGCTTTTTTGATGTAAAATTTAATTTTACATAAAAAAGTATTCTTGGGTTTTTTCAAAAAAACTGATATTTTTCGAGATATACAGGGTCAAACAAAAAGTTTGTAAATATAAATTTAATCTCAGTTTTTCTGTCATAACTTTTATCGTTTTTAATTAAAATAAGATTTTTTAATGTTTTTTGATGTAGAATTTAATATTACACAAAAAAGTATTACAAAGTTTTTTAAAAAAAAATAATAATTTTCGAGATATATAGGGTCAAACAAAAAGTTTGTAGATATAAATTTGATCTTAGTTTTTCTGTCATAACTTTTAAACTTTTTAATCAAAATAAGATTTTTTAATGTTTTTTGATGTAAAATTTAATTTTACATAAATAAGTATTCTTGAGTTTTTTTAAAAGAACCAATACTTTTCGAGATATACAGGGTCAAACAATAAGTTTGTAAATATAAATTTAAACTAATTTTTTTTGTCATAACTTTTAACGTTTTTAATTAAAATAAGATTTTTTGATGTAGAATTTAATATTACACAAAAAAGTATTCTTGAGTTTTTTTTAAAAAAACTAATACTTTTCGAGATATATAGGGTCAACAAAAAGTTTGTAAATATAAATTTGATCTCAGTTTTTCTGTCATAACTTTTCACGTTTTAATTAAAATAAGATTTTTTAATGTAGAATTTAATAAATCACAAAAAAGTATTCTTGAGTTTTTGAAAAAAACTAATACTTTTCGAGATGTATAGGGTCAAACAAAAAGTTTGTAAATATAAATTTGATCTCGGTTTTTCTGTCATAACTTTTAAACTTTTTAATTAAAATAAGATTCTTTGGGATTTTTTGATGTAAAATTTAATTTTACATAAAAAAGTATTCTTGAATTTTTTCAAAAAACTGATACTTTTTGACATATATAGGGTTAAACAAAAAGTTTGTAAATATAAATTTAATCTTAGTGTTTTTGTCATAACTTTTAACGTTTTTAATTAAAATAAGATTTTTTGATGTTTTTTAATGTAGAATTTAATATTACACAAAAAAGTATTCTTAAGTTTTTTCAAAAAAACTAATAATTTTCGAGATATATAGGGTCAAACAAAAAGTTTGTAAATATAAATTTGATCTTAGTTTTTCTGTCATAACTTTTAAATTTTGTAATTAAAATGAGGTTTTTTAACGTTTTTTGATGTAAAATTTAATTTTACATAAAAACGTATTCCTCAGTTTTTCCAAAAAAACTGATACTTTTCGAGATATGCAGGGTCAAACAAAAAGTTTGTAAATATAAATTTAATCTTAGTTTTTCTGTCATAACTTTTAACGTTTTTAATTAAAATAAGGTTTTTTAACGTTTTTTGATGTAAAATTTAATTTTACATAAAAAAGTATTCTTCAGTTTTTCCAAAAAAACTGATACTTTTCGAGATATACAGGGTCAAACAAAAAGTTTGTAAATATAAATTTAATCTTAGTTTTTCTGTCATAACTTTTAAAGTTTTTAATTAAAATGAGGTTTTTTAACGCTTTTTGATGTAAAATTTAATTTTACATAAAAAAGTATTCTTCAGTTTTTCCAAAAAAACTGATACTTTTCGAGATATACAGGGTCAAACAAAAAGTTTGTAAATATTAATTTAATCTTAGTTTTTCGGTCATAACTTTTAACGTTTTTAATTAAAATAAGATTTTTTGATGTAGAATTTAATATTACACAAAAAAGTGTTTTAAAGTTTTTTCTAAAAAACTAATACTTTTCGAGATATATAGGGTCAAACAAAAAGTTTGTAAATATAAATTTGATCTCAGTTTTTCTGTCATAACTTTTAAAGTTTTTAATTAAAATGAGATTTTTTGGGGTTTTTTGATGTAAAATTTAATTTTACATAAAAAAGTATTCTTGGGTTTTTTCAAAAAAACTGATATTTTTCGAGATATACAGGGTCAAACAAAAAGTTTGTAAATATAAATTTAATCTCAGTTTTTCTGTCATAACTTTTATCGTTTTTAATTAAAATAAGATTTTTTAATGTTTTTTTATGTAGAATCAAATTTTACACAAAAAAATTCTTAAGTTTTTAAAAAAACTAATACTTTTCGAGATGTATAGGGTCAAACAAAAAGTTTGTAAATATACATTTGATCTCGGTTTTTCTGTCATAACTTTTAAACTTTTTAATTAAAATAAGATTTTTTGGGATTTTTTGATGTAAAATTTAATTTTACATAAAAAAGTATTCTTGAGTTTTTTTAAAAAACTGATACTTTTCGACATATATAGGGTCAAACAAAAAGTTTGTAAATATAAATTTAATCTTAGTGTTTCTGTCATAACTTTTAACGTTTTTAATTAAAATATGATTTTTTAATGTTTTTTGATGTAGAATTTAATATTACACAAAAAAGTATTTTTAAGTTTTTTTAAAAAAACTAATAATTTTCGAGATATATAGGGTCAAACAAAAAGTTTGTAAATATAAATTTGATCTTAGTTTTTCTGTCATAACTTTTAAACTTTTTAATTAAAATAAGATTTTTTAATGTTTTTTGATGTAAAATTTAATTTTACATAAATAAGTATTCTTGAGTTTTTTTAAAAGAACTAATACTTTTCGAGATATACAGGGTCAAACAAAAAGTTTGTAAATATAAATTTAATCTCAGTTTTTCTGTCATAACTTTTAACGTTTTTAATTAAAATAAGATTTTTTGATGTAGAATTTAATATTACACAAAAAAGTATTCTTGAGTTTTTTCAAAAAAACTAATACTTTTCGAGATATATAGGGTCAAACAAAAAGTTTGTAAATATAAATTTGATCTCAGTTTTTCTGTCATAACTTTTAACGTTTTTAATTAAAATAAGATTTTTTGATGTAGAATTTAATATAACACAAAAAAGTATTCTTGAGTTTTTTAAAAAAAACTAATACTTTTCGAGATGTATAGGGTCAAACAAAAAGTTTGTAAATATAAATTTGATCTCGGTTTTTCTGTCATAACTTTTAAACTTTTTAATTAAAATAAGATTTTTTGGTATTTTTTGATGTAAAATTTAATTTTACATAAAAAAGTGTTCGTGAGTTTTTTCAAAAAACTGATACTTTTCGAGATATATAGGGTCAAACAAAAAGTTTGTAAATAGAAATTTAATCTCAGTGTTTATGTCATAACTTTTAACGTTTTTAATCAAAATAAGATTTTTTAATGTTTTTTGATGTAGAATTTAATATTACACAAAAAAGTATCACAAAGTTTTTTAAAAAAAACTAATAATTTTCGAGATATATAGGGTCAAACAAAAAGTTTGTAAATATAAATTTGATCTTAGTTTTTCTGTCATAACTTTTAAACTTTTTAATTAAAATAAGATTTTTTAATGTTTTTTGATGTAAAATTTAATTTTACATAAATAAGTATTCTTGAGTTTTTTTAAAAGAACTAATACTTTTCGAGATATACAGGGTCAAACAATAAGTTTGTAAATATAAATTTAAACTAATTTTTTTTGTCATAACTTTTAACGTTTTTAATTAAAATAAGATTTTTTGATGTAGAATTTAATATTACACAAAAAAGTATTCTTGAGTTTTTTTTAAAAAAACTAATACTTTTCGAGATATATAGGGTCAACAAAAAGTTTGTAAATATAAATTTGATCTCAGTTTTTCTGTCATAACTTTTCACGTTTTAATTAAAATAAGATTTTTTAATGTAGAATTTAATATACACAAAAAAGTATTCTTGAGTTTTTGAAAAAAACTAATACTTTTCGAGATGTATAGGGTCAAACAAAAAGTTTGTAAATATAAATTTGATCTCGGTTTTTCTATCATAACTTTTAAACTTTTTAATTAAAATAAGATTTTTTGGGAGTTTTTGATGTAAAATTTAATTTTACATAAAAAAGTATTCTTGAATTTTTTCAAAAAACTGATACTTTTCGACATATATAGGGTTAAACAAAAAGTTTGTAAATATAAATTTAATCTTAGTGTTTCTGTCATAACTTTTAACGTTTTTAATTAAAATAAGATTTTTTAATGTTTTTTAATGTAGAATTTAATATTACACAAAAAAGTATTCTTAAGTTTTTTCAAAAAAACTAATAATTTTCGAGATATATAGGGTCAAACAAAAAGTTTGTAAATATAAATTTGATCTTAGTTTTTCTGTCATAACTTTTAAATTTTTTAATTAAAATGAGGTTTTTTAACGTTTTTTGATGTAAAATTTAATTTTACATAAAAAAGTATTCCTCAGTTTTTCCAAAAAAACTGATACTTTTCGAGATATACAGGGTCAAACAAAAACTTTGTAAATATAAATTTAATCTTAGTTTTTCTGTCATAACTTTTAACGTTTTTAATTAAAATGAGGTTTTTTAACGTTTTTTGATGTAAAATTTAATTTTACATAAAAAAGTATTTTTCAGTTTTTCCAAAAAAACTGATACTTTTCGAGATATACAGGGTCAAACAAAAAGTTTGTAAATATAAATTTAATCTTAGTTTTTCTGTCATAACTTTTAAAGTTTTTAATTAAAATGAGGTTTTTTAACGATTTTTGATGTAAAATTTAATTTTACATAAAAAAGTAATCTTCAGTTTTTCCCAAAAAAACTGATACTTTTCGAGATATATAGGGTCAAACAAAAAGTTTGTAAATGTAAATTTGATCTCAGTTTTTCTGTCATAACTTTTAAAGTTTTTTATTAAAATGAGATTGTTTGGGGTTTTTTTATGTAAAATTTAATTTTACATAAAAAAAACTATTTTTGAGTTTTTTCAAAAAAACTGATACTTTTCGAGATATACAGGGTCAAACAAAAAGTTTGTAAATATAAATTTAATCTCCGTTTTTCTGTCATAACTTTTAACGGTTTTAATTAAAATAAGATTTTTTGATGTCTTTTGATTTTTAAAAAAACTAATACTTTTCGAGATATATAGGGTCAAACAAAAAGTTTGTAAATGTAAATTTGATCTCAGTTTTTCTGTCATAACTTTTAAAGTTTTTTATTGAAATAAGATTTTTTAATGTTTTTTGATGTAAAATTTAATTTTACATAAATAAGTATTCTTGAGTTTTTTTAAAAGAACTAATACTTTTCGAGATATACAGGGTCAAACAATAAGTTTGTAAATATAAATTTAAACTAATTTTTTTTGTCATAACTTTTAACGTTTTTAATTAAAATAAGATTTTTTGATGTAGAATTTAATATTACACAAAAAAGTATTCTTGAGTTTTTTTTAAAAAAACTAATACTTTTCGAGATATATAGGGTCAACAAAAAGTTTGTAAATATAAATTTGATCTCAGTTTTTCTGTCATAACTTTTCACGTTTTAATTAAAATAAGATTTTTTAATGTAGAATTTAATATAACACAAAAAAGTATTCTTGAGTTTTTGAAAAAAACTAATACTTTTCGAGATGTATAGGGTCAAACAAAAAGTTTGTAAATATAAATTTGATCTCGGTTTTTCTGTCATAACTTTTAAACTTTTTAATTAAAATAAGATTTTTTGGGAGTTTTTGATGTAAAATTTAATTTTACATAAAAAAGTATTCTTGAATTTTTTCAAAAAACTGATACTTTTCGACATATATAAAGTTAAACAAAAAGTTTGTAAATATAAATTTAATCTTAGTGTTTCTGTCATAACTTTTAACGTTTTTAATTAAAATAAGATTTTTTGATGTTTTTTAATGTAGAATTTAATATTACACAAAAAAGTATTCTTAAGTTTTTTCAAAAAAACTAATAATTTTCGAGATATATAGGGTCAAACAAAAAGTTTGTAAATATAAATTTGATCTTAGTTTTTCTGTGATAACTTTTAAATTTTTTAATTAAAATGAGGTTTTTTAACGTTTTTTGATGTAAAATTTAATTTTACATAAAAAAGTATTCCTCAGTTTTTCCAAAAAAAACTTATACTTTTCGGGATATACAGGGTCAAACAAAAAGTTTGTAAATATAAATTTAATCTTAGTTTTTCTGTCATAACTTTTAACGTTTTTAATTAAAATGAGGTTTTTTAACGTTTTTTGATGTAAAATTTAATTTTACATAAAAAAGTATTTTTCAGTTTTTCCAAAAAAACTGATACTTTTCGAGATATACAGGGTCAAACAAAAAGTTTGTAAATATAAATTTAATCTTAGTTTTTCTGTCATAACTTTTAAAGTTTTTAATTAAAATGAGGTTTTTTAACGCTTTTTGATGTAAAATTTAATTTTACATAAAAAAGTAATCCTCAGTTTTTCCCAAAAAAACTGATACTTTTCGAGATATATAGGGTCAAACAAAAAGTTTGTAAATGTAAATTTGATCTCAGTTTTTCTGTCATAACTTTTAAAGTTTTTTATTAAAATGAGATTGTTTGGGGTTTTTTTATGTAAAATTTAATTTTACATAAAAAAAACTATTTTTGAGTTTTTTCAAAAAAACTGATACTTTTCGAGATATACAGGGTCAAACAAAAAGTTTGTAAATATAAATTTAATCTCAGTTTTTCTGTCATAACTTTTAACGGTTTTAATTAAAATAAGATTTTTTGATGTCTTTTGATTTTTAAAAAAACTAATACTTTTCGAGATATATAGGGTCAAACAAAAAGTTTGTAAATGTAAATTTGATCTCAGTTTTTCTGTCATAACTTTTAAAGTTTTTTATTGAAATGAGATTGTTTGGGGTTTTTTTATGTAAAATTTAATTTTACATAAAAAAACTATTTTTGAGTTTTTTCAAAAAAACTGATACTTTTCGAGATATACAGGGTCAAACAAAAAGTTTGTAAATATAAATTTAATCTTAGTTTTTCTGTCATAACTTTTAACGTTTTTAATTAAAATGAGGTTTTTTAACGTTTTTTGATGTAAAATTTAATTTTACATAAAAAAGTATTCTTCAGTTTTTCCAAAAAAACTGATACTTTTCGAGATATACAGGGTCAAACAAAAAGTTTGTAAATATTAATTTAATCTTAGTTTTTCTGTCATAACTTTTAACGTTTTTAATTAAAATAAGATTTTTTGATGTAGAATTTAATATTACACAAAAAAGTGTTTTAAAGTTTTTTCTAAAAAACTAATACTTTTCGAGATATATAGGGTCAAACAAAAAGTTTGTAAATATAAATTTGATCTCAGTTTTTCTGTCATAACTTTTAAAGTTTTTAATTAAAATGAGATTTTTTGGGGTTTTTTGATGTAAAATTTAATTTTACATAAAAAAGTATTCTTGGGTTTTTTTAAAAAAACTGATATTTTTCGAGATATACAGGGTCAAACAAAAAGTTTGTAAATATAAATTTAATCTCAGTTTTTCTGTCATAACTTTTATCGTTTTTAATTAAAATAAGATTTTTTAATGTTTTTTTATGTAGAATCAAATTTTACACAAAAAAAAATTCTTAAGTTTTTAAAAAAACTAATACTTTTCGAGATGTATAGGGTCAAACAAAAAGTTTGTAAATATACATTTGATCTCGGTTTTTCTGTCATAACTTTTAAACTTTTTAATTAAAATAAGATTTTTTGGGATTTTTTGATGTAAAATTTAATTTTACATAAAAAAGTATTCTTGAGTTTTTTTAAAAAACTGATACTTTTCGACATATATAGGGTCAAACAAAAAGTTTGTAAATATAAATTTAATCTTAGTGTTTCTGTCATAACTTTTAACGTTTTTAATTAAAATAAGATTTTTTGATGTTTTTTGATGTAGAATTTAATATTACACAAAAAAGTATTCTTAAGTTTTTTCAAAAAAACTAATAATTTTCGAGATATATAGGGTCAAACAAAAAGTTTGTAAATATAAATTTGATCTTAGTTTTTCTGTCATAACTTTTAAACTTTTTAATTAAAATAAGATTTTTTAATGTTTTTTGATGTAAAATTTAATTTTACATAAATAAGTATTTTTGAGTTTTTTTAAAAGAACTAATACTTTTCGAGGTATACAGGGTCAAACAAAAAGTTTGTAAATATAAATTTAATCTCAGTTTTTCTGTCATAACTTTTAACGTTTTTAATTAAAATAAGATTTTTTGATGTAGAATTTAATGTTACACAAAAAAGTATTCTTGAGTTTTTTCAAAAAAACTAATACTTTTCGAGATATATAGGGTCAAACAAAAAGTTTGTAAATATAAATTTGATCTCAGTTTTTCTGTCATAACTTTTAACGTTTTTAATTAAAATAAGATTTTTTAACGTTTTTTGATGTAAAATTTAATTTTACATAAATAAGTATTCTTGAGTTTTTTTAAAAGAACTGATACTTTTCGAGATATACAAGGTCAAACAAAAAGTTTGTAAATATAAATTTAATCTCTGTTTTTCTGTCATAACTTTTCACATTTTAATTAAAATAAGATTTTTTGATGTAGAATTTAATATAACACAAAAAAGTATTCTTGAGTTTTTTAAAAAAAACTAATACTTTTCGAGATGTATAGGGTCAAACAAAAAGTTTGTAAATATAAATTTGATCTCGGTTTTTCTGTCATAACTTTTAAACTTTTTAACTAAAATAAGATTTTTTGGTATTTTTTGATGTAAAATTTAATTTTACATAAAAAAGTGTTCGTGAGTTTTTTCAAAAAACTGATACTTTTCGAGATATATAGGGTCAAACAAAAAGTTTGTAAATAGAAATTTAATCTCAGTGTTTATGTCATAACTTTTAACGTTTTTAATCAAAATAAGATTTTTTAATGTTTTTTGATCTAGAATTTAATATTACACAAAAAAGTATTACAAAGTTTTTTAAAAAAAACTAATAATTTTCGAGATATATAGGGTCAAACAAAAAGTTTGTAAATATAAATTTGATCTTAGTTTTTCTGTCATAACTTTTAAACTTTTTAATTAAAATAAGATTTTTTAATGTTTTCTGATGTAAAATTTAATTTTACATAAATAAGTATTCTTGAGTTTTTTTAAAAGAACTAATACTTTTCGAGATATACAGGGTCAAACAATAAGTTTGTAAATATAAATTTAAACTAATTTTTTTTGTCATAACTTTTAACGTTTTTAATTAAAATAAGATTTTTTGATGTAGAATTTAATATTACACAAAAAAGTATTCTTGAGTTTTTTTTTAAAAAAACTAATACTTTTCGAGATATATAGGGTCAACAAAAAGTTTGTAAATATAAATTTGATCTCAGTTTTTCTGTCATAACTTTTCACGTTTTAATTAAAATAAGATTTTTTAATGTAGAATTTAATATAACACAAAAAAGTATTCTTGAGTTTTTTTTAAAAAAACTAATACTTTTCGAGATGTATAGGGTCAAACAAAAAGTTTGTAAATATAAATTTGATCTCGGTTTTTCTGTCATAACTTTTAAACTTTTTAATTAAAATAAGATTTTTTGGGATTTTTTGATGTAAAATTTAATTTTACATGAAAAAGTATTCTTGAGTTTTTTTAAAAGAACTAATACTTTTCGAGATATACAGGGTCAAACAATAAGTTTGTAAATATAAATTTAATCTTAGTGTTTCTGTCATAACTTTTAACGTTTTTAATTAAAATAAGATTTTTTGATGTTTTTTGATGTAGAATTTAATATTACACAAAAAAGTATTCTTAAGTTTTTTCAAAAAAACTAATAATTTTCGAGATATATAGGGTCAAACAAAAAGTTTGTAAATATAAATTTGATCTTAGTTTTTCTGTCATAACTTTTAAACTTTTTAATTAAAATAAGATTTTTTAATGTTTTTTGATGTAAAATTTAATTTTACATAAATAAGTATTTTTGAGTTTTTTTAAAAGAACTAATACTTTTCGAGGTATACAGGGTCAAACAAAAAGTTTGTAAATATAAATTTAATCTCAGTTTTTCTGTCATAACTTTTAACGTTTTTAATTAAAATAAGATTTTTTGATGTAGAATTTAATGTTACACAAAAAAGTATTCTTGAGTTTTTTCAAAAAAACTAATAATTTTCGAGATATATAGGGTCAAACAAAAAGTTTGTAAATATAAATTTGATCTTAGTTTTTCTGTCATAACTTTTAAACTTTTTAATTAAAATAAGATTTTTTGGGAGTTTTTGATGTAAAATTTAATTTTACATAAAAAAGTATTCTTGAATTTTTTCAAAAAACTGATACTTTTCGACATATATAAAGTTAAACAAAAAGTTTGTAAATATAAATTTAATCTTAGTGTTTCTGTCATAACTTTTAACGTTTTTAATTAAAATAAGATTTTTTGATGTTTTTTAATGTAGAATTTAATATTACACAAAAAAGTATTCTTAAGTTTTTTCAAAAAAACTAATAATTTTCGAGATATATAGGGTCAAACAAAAAGTTTGTAAATATAAATTTGATCTTAGTTTTTCTGTCATAACTTTTAAATTTTTTAATTAAAATGAGGTTTTTTAACGTTTTTTGATGTAAAATTTAATTTTACATAAAAAAGTATTCCTCAGTTTTTCCAAAAAAACTTATACTTTTCGGGATATACAGGGTCAAACAAAAAGTTTGTAAATATAAATTTAATCTTAGTTTTTCTGTCATAACTTTTAACGTTTTTAATTAAAATGAGGTTTTTTAACGTTTTTTGATGTAAAATTTAATTTTACATAAAAAAGTATTTTTCAGTTTTTCCAAAAAAACTGATACTTTTCGAGATATACAGGGTCAAACAAAAAGTTTGTAAATATAAATTTAATCTTAGTTTTTCTGTCATAACTTTTAAAGTTTTTAATTAAAATGAGGTTTTTTAACGCTTTTTGATGTAAAATTTAATTTTACATAAAAAAGTAATCCTCAGTTTTTCCCAAAAAAACTGATACTTTTCGAGATATATAGGGTCAAACAAAAAGTTTGTAAATGTAAATTTGATCTCAGTTTTTCTGTCATAACTTTTAAAGTTTTTTATTAAAATGAGATTGTTTGGGGTTTTTTTATGTAAAATTTAATTTTACATAAAAAAAACTATTTTTGAGTTTTTTCAAAAAAACTGATACTTTTCGAGATATACAGGGTCAAACAAAAAGTTTGTAAATATAAATTTAATCTCAGTTTTTCTGTCATAACTTTTAACGGTTTTAATTAAAATAAGATTTTTTGATGTCTTTTGATTTTTAAAAAAACTAATACTTTTCGAGATATATAGGGTCAAACAAAAAGTTTGTAAATGTAAATTTGATCTCAGTTTTTCTGTCATAACTTTTAAAGTTTTTTATTGAAATGAGATTGTTTGGGGTTTTTTTATGTAAAATTTAATTTTACATAAAAAAACTATTTTTGAGTTTTTTCAAAAAAACTGATACTTTTCGAGATATACAGGGTCAAACAAAAAGTTTGTAAATATAAATTTAATCTTAGTTTTTCTGTCATAACTTTTAACGTTTTTAATTAAAATGAGGTTTTTTAACGTTTTTTGATGTAAAATTTAATTTTACATAAAAAAGTATTCTTCAGTTTTTCCAAAAAAACTGATACTTTTCGAGATATACAGGGTCAAACAAAAAGTTTGTAAATATTAATTTAATCTTAGTTTTTCTGTCATAACTTTTAACGTTTTTAATTAAAATAAGATTTTTTGATGTAGAATTTAATATTACACAAAAAAGTGTTTTAAAGTTTTTTCTAAAAAACTAATACTTTTCGAGATATATAGGGTCAAACAAAAAGTTTGTAAATATAAATTTGATCTCAGTTTTTCTGTCATAACTTTTAAAGTTTTTAATTAAAATGAGATTTTTTGGGGTTTTTTGATGTAAAATTTAATTTTACATAAAAAAGTATTCTTGGGTTTTTTTAAAAAAACTGATATTTTTTGAGATATACAGGGTCAAACAAAAAGTTTGTAAATATAAATTTAATCTCAGTTTTTCTGTCATAACTTTTATCGTTTTTAATTAAAATAAGATTTTTTAATGTTTTTTTATGTAGAATCAAATTTTACACAAAAAAAAATTCTTAAGTTTTTAAAAAAACTAATACTTTTCGAGATGTATAGGGTCAAACAAAAAGTTTGTAAATATACATTTGATCTCGGTTTTTCTGTCATAACTTTTAAACTTTTTAATTAAAATAAGATTTTTTGGGATTTTTTGATGTAAAATTTAATTTTACATAAAAAAGTATTCTTGAGTTTTTTTAAAAAACTGATACTTTTCGACATATATAGGGTCAAACAAAAAGTTTGTAAATATAAATTTAATCTTAGTGTTTCTGTCATAACTTTTAACGTTTTTAATTAAAATAAGATTTTTTGATGTTTTTTGATGTAGAATTTAATATTACACAAAAAAGTATTCTTAAGTTTTTTCAAAAAAACTAATAATTTTCGAGATATATAGGGTCAAACAAAAAGTTTGTAAATATAAATTTGATCTTAGTTTTTCTGTCATAACTTTTAAACTTTTTAATTAAAATAAGATTTTTTTATGTTTTTTGATGTAAAATTTAATTTTACATAAATAAGTATTTTTGAGTTTTTTTAAAAGAACTAATACTTTTCGAGGTATACAGGGTCAAACAAAAAGTTTGTAAATATAAATTTAATCTCAGTTTTTCTGTCATAACTTTTAACGTTTTTAATTAAAATAAGATTTTTTGATGTAGAATTTAATGTTACACAAAAAAGTATTCTTGAGTTTTTTCAAAAAAACTAATACTTTTCGAGATATATAGGGTCAAACAAAAAGTTTGTAAATATAAATTTGATCTCAGTTTTTCTGTCATAACTTTTAACGTTTTTAATTAAAATAAGATTTTTTAACGTTTTTTGATGTAAAATTTAATTTTACATAAATAAGTATTCTTGAGTTTTTTTAAAAGAACTGATACTTTTCGAGATATACAAGGTCAAACAAAAAGTTTGTAAATATAAATTTAATCTCTGTTTTTCTGTCATAACTTTTCACATTTTAATTAAAATAAGATTTTTTGATGTAGAATTTAATATAACACAAAAAAGTATTCTTGAGTTTTTTAAAAAAAACTAATACTTTTCGAGATGTATAGGGTCAAACAAAAAGTTTGTAAATATAAATTTGATCTCGGTTTTTCTGTCATAACTTTTAAACTTTTTAACTAAAATAAGATTTTTTGGTATTTTTTGATGTAAAATTTAATTTTACATAAAAAAGTGTTCGTGAGTTTTTTCAAAAAACTGATACTTTTCGAGATATATAGGGTCAAACAAAAAGTTTGTAAATAGAAATTTAATCTCAGTGTTTATGTCATAACTTTTAACGTTTTTAATCAAAATAAGATTTTTTAATGTTTTTTGATCTAGAATTTAATATTACACAAAAAAGTATTACAAAGTTTTTTAAAAAAAACTAATAATTTTCGAGATATATAGGGTCAAACAAAAAGTTTGTAAATATAAATTTGATCTTAGTTTTTCTGTCATAACTTTTAAACTTTTTAATTAAAATAAGATTTTTTAATGTTTTCTGATGTAAAATTTAATTTTACATAAATAAGTATTCTTGAGTTTTTTTAAAAGAACTAATACTTTTCGAGATATACAGGGTCAAACAATAAGTTTGTAAATATAAATTTAAACTAATTTTTTTTGTCATAACTTTTAACGTTTTTAATTAAAATAAGATTTTTTGATGTAGAATTTAATATTACACAAAAAAGTATTCTTGAGTTTTTTTTTAAAAAAACTAATACTTTTCGAGATATATAGGGTCAACAAAAAGTTTGTAAATATAAATTTGATCTCAGTTTTTCTGTCATAACTTTTCACGTTTTAATTAAAATAAGATTTTTTAATGTAGAATTTAATATAACACAAAAAAGTATTCTTGAGTTTTTTTTAAAAAAACTAATACTTTTCGAGATGTATAGGGTCAAACAAAAAGTTTGTAAATATAAATTTGATCTCGGTTTTTCTGTCATAACTTTTAAACTTTTTAATTAAAATAAGATTTTTTGGGATTTTTTGATGTAAAATTTAATTTTACATGAAAAAGTATTCTTGAGTTTTTTTAAAAGAACTAATACTTTTCGAGATATACAGGGTCAAACAATAAGTTTGTAAATATAAATTTAATCTTAGTGTTTCTGTCATAACTTTTAACGTTTTTAATTAAAATAAGATTTTTTGATGTTTTTTGATGTAGAATTTAATATTACACAAAAAAGTATTCTTAAGTTTTTTCAAAAAAACTAATAATTTTCGAGATATATAGGGTCAAACAAAAAGTTTGTAAATATAAATTTGATCTTAGTTTTTCTGTCATAACTTTTAAACTTTTTAATTAAAATAAGATTTTTTAATGTTTTTTGATGTAAAATTTAATTTTACATAAATAAGTATTTTTGAGTTTTTTTAAAAGAACTAATACTTTTCGAGGTATACAGGGTCAAACAAAAAGTTTGTAAATATAAATTTAATCTCAGTTTTTCTGTCATAACTTTTAACGTTTTTAATTAAAATAAGATTTTTTGATGTAGAATTTAATGTTACACAAAAAAGTATTCTTGAGTTTTTTCAAAAAAACTAATAATTTTCGAGATATATGGGGTCAAACAAAAAGTTTGTAAATATAAATTTGATCTTAGTTTTTCTGTCATAACTTTTAAATTTTTTAATTAAAATGAGGTTTTTTAACGTTTTTTGATGTAAAATTTAATTTTACATAAAAAAGTATTCCTCAGTTTTTCCAAAAAAACTGATACTTTTCGAGATATACAGGGTCAAACAAAAAGTTTGTAAATATAAATTTAATCTTAGTTTTTCTGTCATAACTTTTAACGTTTTTAATTAAAATGAGGTTTTTTAACGTTTCTTGATGTAAAATTTAATTTGACATAAAAAAGTATTCTTCAGTTTTTCCAAAAAAACTGATACTTTTCGAGATATACAGGGTCAAACAAAAAGTTTGTAAATATAAATTTAATCTTAGTTTTTCTGTCATAACTCTTAACGTTTTTAATTAAAATGAGGTTTTTTAACGTTTTTTGATGTAAAATTTAATTTTACATAAAAAAGTATTCTTCAGTTTTTCCAAAAAAACTGATACTTTTCGAGATATACAGGGTCAAACAAAAAGTTTGTAAATATAAATTTAATCTTAGTTTTTCTGTCATAACTTTTAAAGTTTTTAATTAAAATGAGGTTTTTTAACGCTTTTTGATGTAAAATTTAATTTTACATAAAAAAGTAATCTTCAGTTTTTCCCAAAAAAACTGATACTTTTCGAGATATATAGGGTCAAACAAAAAGTTTGTAAATGTAAATTTGATCTCAGTTTTTCTGTCATAACTTTTAAAGTTTTTTATTAAAATGAGATTGTTTGGGGTTTTTTTATGTAAAATTTAATTTTACATAAAAAAAACTATTTTTAAATTTTTTCAAAAAAACTGATACTTTTCGAGATATACAGGGTCAAACAAAAAGTTTGTAAATATAAATTTAATCTCAGTTTTTCTGTCATAACTTTTAACGGTTTTAATTAAAATAAGATTTTTTGATGTCTTTTGATTTTTAAAAAAACTAATACTTTTCGAGATATATAGGGTCAAACAAAAAGTTTGTAAATGTAAATTTGATCTCAGTTTTTCTGTCATAACTTTTAAAGTTTTTTATTGAAATGAGATTGTTTGCGGTTTTTTTATGTAAAATTTAATTTTACATAAAAAAACTATTATTGAGTTTTTTCAAAAAAACTGATACTTTTCGAGATATACAGGGTCAAACAAAAAGTTTGTAAATATAAATTTAATCTTAGTTTTTCTGTCATAACTTTTAACGTTTTTAATTAAAATGAGGTTTTTTAACGTTTTTTGATGTAAAATTTAATTTTACATAAAAAAGTATTCTTCAGTTTTTCCAAAAAAACTGATACTTTTCGCGATATACAGGGTCAAACAAAAAGTTTGTAAATATTAATTTAATCTTAGTTTTTCTGTCATAACTTTTAACGTTTTTAATTAAAATAAGATTTTTTGATGTAGAATTTAATATTACACAAAAAAGTGTTTTAAAGTTTTTTCTAAAAAACTAATACTTTCCGAGATATATAGGGTCAAACAAAAAGTTTGTAAATATAAATTTGATCTCAGTTTTTCTGTCATAACTTTTAAAGTTTTTAATTAAAATGAGATTTTTTGGGGTTTTTTGATGTAAAATTTAATTTTACATAAAAAAGTATTCTTGGGTTTTTTTAAAAAAACTGATATTTTTCGAGATATACAGGGTCAAACAAAAAGTTTGTAAATATAAATTTAATCTCAGTTTTTCTGTCATAACTTTTATCGTTTTTAATTAAAATAAGATTTTTTAATGTTTTTTTATGTAGAATCAAATTTTACACAAAAAAAAATTCTTAAGTTTTTAAAAAAACTAATACTTTTCGAGATGTATAGGGTCAAACAAAAAGTTTGTAAATATACATTTGATCTCGGTTTTTCTGTCATAACTTTTAAACTTTTTAATTAAAATAAGATTTTTTGGGATTTTTTGATGTAAAATTTAATTTTACATAAAAAAGTATTCTTGAGTTTTTTTAAAAAACTGATACTTTTCGACATATATAGGGTCAAACAAAAAAGTTTGTAAATATAAATTTAATCTTAGTGTTTCTGTCATAACTTTTAACGTTTTTAATTAAAATAAGATTTTTTGATGTTTTTTGATGTAGAATTTAATATTACACAAAAAAGTATTCTTAAGTTTTTTCAAAAAAACTAATAATTTTCGAGATATATAGGGTCAAACAAAAAGTTTGTAAATATAAATTTGATCTTAGTTTTTCTGTCATAACTTTTAAACTTTTTAATTAAAATAAGATTTTTTAATGTTTTTTGATGTAAAATTTAATTTTACATAAATAAGTATTTTTGAGTTTTTTTAAAAGAACTAATACTTTTCGAGGTATACAGGGTCAAACAAAAAGTTTGTAAATATAAATTTAATCTCAGTTTTTCTGTCATAACTTTTAACGTTTTTAATTAAAATAAGATTTTTTGATGTAGAATTTAATGTTACACAAAAAAGTATTCTTGAGTTTTTTCAAAAAAACTAATACTTTTCGAGATATATAGGGTCAAACAAAAAGTTTGTAAATATAAATTTGATCTCAGTTTTTCTGTCATAACTTTTAACGTTTTTAATTAAAATAAGATTTTTTAACGTTTTTTGATGTAAAATTTAATTTTACATAAATAAGTATTCTTGAGTTTTTTTAAAAGAACTGATACTTTTCGAGATATACAAGGTCAAACAAAAAGTTTGTAAATATAAATTTAATCTCTGTTTTTCTGTCATAACTTTTCACATTTTAATTAAAATAAGATTTTTTGATGTAGAATTTAATATAACACAAAAAAAGTATTCTTGAGTTTTTTAAAAAAAACTAATACTTTTCGAGATGTATAGGGTCAAACAAAAAGTTTGTAAATATAAATTTGATCTCGGTTTTTCTGTCATAACTTTTAAACTTTTTAACTAAAATAAGATTTTTTGGTATTTTTTGATGTAAAATTTAATTTTACATAAAAAAGTGTTCGTGAGTTTTTTCAAAAAACTGATACTTTTCGAGATATATAGGGTCAAACAAAAAGTTTGTAAATAGAAATTTAATCTCATTGTTTATGTCATAACTTTTAACGTTTTTAATCAAAATAAGATTTTTTAATGTTTTTTGATCTAGAATTTAATATTACACAAAAAAGTATTACAAAGTTTTTTAAAAAAAACTAATAATTTTCGAGATATATAGGGTCAAACAAAAAGTTTGTAAATATAAATTTGATCTTAGTTTTTCTGTCATAACTTTTAAACTTTTTAATTAAAATTAGATTTTTTAATGTTTTCTGATGTAAAATTTAATTTTACATAAATAAGTATTCTTGAGTTTTTTTAAAAGAACTAATACTTTTCGAGATATACAGGGTCAAACAATAAGTTTGTAAATATAAATTTAAACTAATTTTTTTTGTCATAACTTTTAACGTTTTTAATTAAAATAAGATTTTTTGATGTAGAATTTAATATTACACAAAAAAGTATTCTTGAGTTTTTTTTTCAAAAAACTAATACTTTTCGAGATATATAGGGTCAACAAAAAGTTTGTAAATATAAATTTGATCTCAGTTTTTCTGTCATAACTTTTCACGTTTTAATTAAAATAAGATTTTTTAATGTAGAATTTAATATAACACAAAAAAGTATTCTTGAGTTTTTTTTAAAAAAACTAATACTTTTCGAGATGTATAGGGTCAAACAAAAAGTTTGTAAATATAAATTTGATCTCGGTTTTTCTGTCATAACTTTTAAACTTTTTAATTAAAATAAGATTTTTTGGGATTTTTTGATGTAAAATTTAATTTTACATGAAAAAGTATTCTTGAGTTTTTTTAAAAGAACTAATACTTTTCGAGATATACAGGGTCAAACAATAAGTTTGTAAATATAAATTTAATCTTAGTGTTTCTGTCATAACTTTTAACGTTTTTAATTAAAATAAGATTTTTTGATGTTTTTTGATGTAGAATTTAATATTACACAAAAAAGTATTCTTAAGTTTTTTCAAAAAAACTAATAATTTTCGAGATATATAGGGTCAAACAAAAAGTTTGTAAATATAAATTTGATCTTAGTTTTTCTGTCATAACTTTTAAACTTTTTAATTAAAATAAGATTTTTTAATGTTTTTTGATGTAAAATTTAATTTTACATAAATAAGTATTTTTGAGTTTTTTTAAAAGAACTAATACTTTTCGAGGTATACAGGGTCAAACAAAAAGTTTGTAAATATAAATTTAATCTCAGTTTTTCTGTCATAACTTTTAACGTTTTTAATTAAAATAAGATTTTTTGATGTAGAATTTAATGTTACACAAAAAAGTATTCTTGAGTTTTTTCAAAAAAACTAATAATTTTCGAGATATATAGGGTCAAACAAAAAGTTTGTAAATATAAATTTGATCTTAGTTTTTCTGTCATAACTTTTAAATTTTTTAATTAAAATGAGGTTTTTTAACGTTTTTTGATGTAAAATTTAATTTTACATAAAAAAGTATTCCTCAGTTTTTCCAAAAAAACTGATACTTTTCGAGATATACAGGGTCAAACAAAAAGTTTGTAAATATAAATTTAATCTTAGTTTTTCTGTCATAACTTTTAACGTTTTTAATTAAAATGAGGTTTTTTAACGTTTCTTGATGTAAAATTTAATTTGACATAAAAAAGTATTCTTCAGTTTTTCCAAAAAAACTGATACTTTTCGAGATATACAGGGTCAAACAAAAAGTTTGTAAATATAAATTTAATCTTAGTTTTTCTGTCATAACTCTTAACGTTTTTAATTAAAATGAGGTTTTTTAACGTTTTTTGATGTAAAATTTAATTTTACATAAAAAAGTATTCTTCAGTTTTTCCAAAAAAACTGATACTTTTCGAGATATACAGGGTCAAACAAAAAGTTTGTAAATATAAATTTAATCTTAGTTTTTCTGTCATAACTTTTAAAGTTTTTAATTAAAATGAGGTTTTTTAACGCTTTTTGATGTAAAATTTAATTTTACATAAAAAAGTAATCTTCAGTTTTTCCCAAAAAAACTGATACTTTTCGAGATATATAGGGTCAAACAAAAAGTTTGTAAATGTAAATTTGATCTCAGTTTTTCTGTCATAACTTTTAAAGTTTTTTATTAAAATGAGATTGTTTGGGGTTTTTTTATGTAAAATTTAATTTTACATAAAAAAAACTATTTTTAAATTTTTTCAAAAAAACTGATACTTTTCGAGATATACAGGGTCAAACAAAAAGTTTGTAAATATAAATTTAATCTCAGTTTTTCTGTCATAACTTTTAACGGTTTTAATTAAAATAAGATTTTTTGATGTCTTTTGATTTTTAAAAAAACTAATACTTTTCGAGATATATAGGGTCAAACAAAAAGTTTGTAAATGTAAATTTGATCTCAGTTTTTCTGTCATAACTTTTAAAGTTTTTTATTGAAATGAGATTGTTTGCGGTTTTTTTATGTAAAATTTAATTTTACATAAAAAAACTATTATTGAGTTTTTTCAAAAAAACTGATACTTTTCGAGATATACAGGGTCAAACAAAAAGTTTGTAAATATAAATTTAATCTTAGTTTTTCTGTCATAACTTTTAACGTTTTTAATTAAAATGAGGTTTTTTAACGTTTTTTGATGTAAAATTTAATTTTACATAAAAAAGTATTCTTCAGTTTTTCCAAAAAAACTGATACTTTTCGAGATATACAGGGTCAAACAAAAAGTTTGTAAATATTAATTTAATCTTAGTTTTTCTGTCATAACTTTTAACGTTTTTAATTAAAATAAGATTTTTTGATGTAGAATTTAATATTACACAAAAAAGTGTTTTAAAGTTTTTTCTAAAAAACTAATACTTTCCGAGATATATAGGGTCAAACAAAAAGTTTGTAAATATAAATTTGATCTCAGTTTTTCTGTCATAACTTTTAAAGTTTTTAATTAAAATGAGATTTTTTGGGGTTTTTTGATGTAAAATTTAATTTTACATAAAAAAGTATTCTTGGGTTTTTTTAAAAAAACTGATATTTTTCGAGATATACAGGGTCAAACAAAAAGTTTGTAAATATAAATTTAATCTCAGTTTTTCTGTCATAACTTTTATCGTTTTTAATTAAAATAAGATTTTTTAATGTTTTTTTATGTAGAATCAAATTTTACACAAAAAAAAATTCTTAAGTTTTTAAAAAAACTAATACTTTTCGAGATGTATAGGGTCAAACAAAAAGTTTGTAAATATACATTTGATCTCGGTTTTTCTGTCATAACTTTTAAACTTTTTAATTAAAATAAGATTTTTTGGGATTTTTTGATGTAAAATTTAATTTTACATAAAAAAGTATTCTTGAGTTTTTTTAAAAAACTGATACTTTTCGACATATATAGGGTCAAACAAAAAGTTTGTAAATATAAATTTAATCTTAGTGTTTCTGTCATAACTTTTAACGTTTTTAATTAAAATAAGATTTTTTGATGTTGTTTGATGTAGAATTTAATATTACACAAAAAAGTATTCTTAAGTTTTTTCAAAAAAACTAATAATTTTCGAGATATATAGGGTCAAACAAAAAGTTTGTAAATATAAATTTGATCTTAGTTTTTCTGTCATAACTTTTAAACTTTTTAATTAAAATAAGATTTTTTAATGTTTTTTAATGTAAAATTTAATTTTACATAAATAAGTATTCTTGAGTTTTTTTAAAAGACCTAATACTTTTCGAGATATACAGGGTCAAACAAAAAGTTTGTAAATATAAATTTAATCTCAGTTTTTCTGTCATAACTTTTAACGTTTTTAATTAAAATAAGATTTTTTGATGTAGAATTTAATATTACACAAGAAAGTATTCTTGAGTTTTTTCAAAAACACTAATACTTTTCGAGATATATAGGGTCAAACAAAAAGTTTGTAAATATAAATTTGATCTCAGTTTTTCTGTCATAACTTTTAACGTTTTTAATTAAAATAAGATTTTTTAACGTTTTTTGATGTAAAATTTAATTTTACATAAATAAGTATTTTTGAGTTTTTTTAAAAGAACTGATACTTTTCGAGATATACAAGGTCAAACAAAAAGTTTGTAAATATAAATTTAATCTCTGTTTTTCTGTCATAACTTTTCACATTTTAATTAAAATAAGATTTTTTGATGTAGAATTTAATATAACACAAAAAAGTATTCCTGAGTTTTTTAAAAAAAAATAATACTTTTCGAGATGTATAGGGTCAAACAAAAAGTTTGTAAATATAAATTTGATCTCGGTTTTTCTGTCATAACTTTTAAACTTTTTAATTAAAATAAGATTTTTTGGTATTTTTTGATGTAAAATTTAATTTTACATAAAAAAGTGTTCGTGAGTTTTTTCAAAAAACTGATACTTTTCGTGATATATAGGGTCAAACAAAAAGTTTGTAAATATAAATTTGATCTCAGTTTTTCTGTCATAACTTTTAACGTTTTTAATTAAAATAAGATTTTTTAACGTTTTTTGATGTAAAATTTAATTTTACATAAATAAGTATTCTTGAGTTTTTTTAAAAGAACTGATACTTTTCGAGATATACAAGGTCAAACAAAAAGTTTGTAAATATAAATTTAATCTCTGTTTTTCTGTCATAACTTTTCACATTTTAATTAAAATAAGATTTTTTGATGTAAAATTAGATTTTACATAAAAAAGTATTTTTGAATTTTTTCAAAAAAACTAATACTTTTCGAGATATATAGGGTCAACAAAAAGTTTGTAAATATAAATTTGATCTCAGTTTTTCTGTCATAGCTTTTCACGTTTTAATTAAAATAAGATTTTTTAATGTAGAATTTAATATAACACAAAAAAGTATTCTTGAGTTTTTGAAAAAAACTAATACTTTTCGAGATATATAGGGTCAAACAAAAAGTTTGTAAATAGAAATTTAATCTCAGTGTTTATGTCATAACTTTTAACGTTTTTAATCAAAATAAGATTTTTTAATGTTTTTTGATCTAGAATTTAATATTACACAAAAAAGTATTACAAAGTTTTTTAAAAAAAACTAATAATTTTCGAGATATATAGGGTCAAACAAAAAGTTTGTAAATATAAATTTAATCTTAGTTTTTCTGTCATAACTTTTAAACTTTTTAATTAAAATAAGATTTTTTAATGTTTTCTGATGTAAAATTTAATTTTACATAAATAAGTATTCTTGAGTTTTTTTAAAAGAACTAATACTTTTCGAGATATACAGGGTCAAACAATAAGTTTGTAAATATAAATTTAAACTAATTTTTTTTGTCATAACTTTTAACGTTTTTAATTAAAATAAGATTTTTTGATGTAGAATTTAATATTACACAAAAAAGTATTCTTGAGTTTTTTTTAAAAAAACTAATACTTTTCGAGATATATAGGGTCAACAAAAAGTTTGTAAATATAAATTTGATCTCAGTTTCTCTGTCATAACTTTTCACGTTTTAATTAAAATAAGATTTTTTAATGTAGAATTTAATATAACACAAAAAAGTATTCTTGAGTTTTTTTTAAAAAAACTAATACTTTTCGAGATGTATAGGGTCAAACAAAAAGTTTGTAAATATAAATTTGATCTCGGTTTTTCTGTCATAACTTTTAAACTTTTTAATTAAAATAAGATTTTTTGGGATTTTTTGATGTAAAATTTAATTTTACATAAAAAAGTATTCTTGAATTTTTTCAAAAAACTGATACTTTTCGACATATATAGGGTTAAACAAAAAGTTTGTAAATATAAATTTAATCTTAGTGTTTCTGTCATAACTTTTAACGTTTTTAATTAAAATAAGATTTTTTAATGTTTTTTGATGTAAAATTTAATTTTACATAAATAAGTATTCTTGAGTTTTTTTAAAAGAACTAATACTTTTCGAGATATACAGGGTCAAACAATAAGTTTGTAAATATAAATTTAAACTAATTTTTTTTGTCATAACTTTTAACGTTTTTAATTAAAATAAGATTTTTTGATGTAGAATTTATTATTACACAAAAAAGTAATCTTAAATTTTTTCAAAAAAACTAATAATTTTCGAGATATATAGGGTCAAACAAAAAGTTTGTAAATATAAATTTGATCTTAGTTTTTCTGTCATAACTTTTAAATTTTTTAATTAAAATGAGGTTTTTTAACGTTTTTTGATGTAAAATTTAATTTTACATAAAAAAGTATTCCTCAGTTTTTCCAAAAAAACTGATACTTTTCGAGATATACAGGGTCAAACAAAAAGTTTGTAAATATAAATTTAATCTTAGTTTTTCTGTCATAACTTTTAACGTTTTTAATTAAAATAAGGTTTTTTAACGTTTTTTGATGTAAAATTTAATTTTACATAAAAAAGTATTCTTCAGTTTTTCCAAAAAAACTGATACTTTTCGAGATATACAGGGTCAAACAAAAAGTTTGTAAATATAAATTTAATCTTAGTTTTTCTGTCATAACTTTTAAAGTTTTTAATTAAAATGAGGTTTTTTAACGCTATTTGATGTAAAATTTAATTTTACATAAAAAAGTATTCCTCAGTTTTTCCAAAAAAACTGATACTTTTCGAGATATACAGGGTCAAACAAAAAGTTTGTAAATATTAATTTAATCTTAGTTTTTCTGTCATAACTTTTAACGTTTTTAATTAAAATAAGATTTTTTGATGTAGAATTTAATATTACACAAAAAAGTGTTTTAAAGTTTTTTCTAAAAAACTAATACTTTTCGAGATATATAGGGTCAAACAAAAAGTTTGTAAATATAAATTTGATCTCAGTTTTTCTGTCATAACTTTTAAAGTTTTTAATTAAAATGAGATTTTTTGGGGTTTTTTGATGTAAAATTTAATTTTACATAAAAAAGTATTCTTGGGTTTTTTCAAAACAACTGATATTTTTCGAGATATACAGGGTCAAACAAAAAGTTTGTAAATATAAATTTAATCTCAGTTTTTCTGTCATAACTTTTATCGTTTTTAATTAAAATAAGATTTTTTAATGTTTTTTTATGAAGAATCAAATTTTACACAAAAAAAAATTCTTAAGTTTTTAAAAAAACTAATACTTTTCGAGATGTATAGGGTCAAACAAAAAGTTTGTAAATATACATTTGATCTCGGTTTTTCTGTCATAACTTTTAAACTTTTTAATTAAAATAAGATTTTTTGGGATTTTTTGATGTAAAATTTAATTTTACATAAAAAAGTATTCTTGAGTTTTTTTAAAAAACTGATACTTTTCGACATATATAGGGTCAAACAAAAAGTTTGTAAATATAAATTTAATCTTAGTGTTTCTGTCATAACTTTTAACGTTTTTAATTAAAATAAGATTTTTTGATGTTTTTTGATGTAGAATTTAATATTACACAAAAAAGGATTCTTAAGTTTTTTCAAAAAAACTAATAATTTTCGAGATATATAGGGTCAAACAAAAAGTTTGTAAATATAAATTTGATCTTAGTTTTTCTGTCATAACTTTTAAACTTTTTAATTAAAATAAGATTTTTTAATGTTTTTTGATGTAAAATTTAATTTTACATAAATAAGTATTCTTGAGTTTTTTTAAAAGAACTAATACTTTTCGAGATATACAGGGTCAAACAAAAAGTTTGTAAATATAAATTTGATCTCAGTTTTTCTGTCATAACTTTTAACGTTTTTAATTAAAATAAGATTTTTTAACGTTTTTTGATGTAAAATTTAATTTTACATAAATAAGTATTCTTGAGTTTTTTTAAAAGAACTGACACTTTTCGAGATATACAGGGTCAAACAAAAAGTTTGTAAATATAAATTTAATCTCTGTTTTTCTGTCATAACTTTTCACATTTTAATTAAAATAAGATTTTTTGATGTAGAATTTAATATAACACAAAAAAGTATTCTTGAGTTTTTTAAAAAAAACTAATACTTTTCGAGATGTATAGGGTCAAACAAAAAGTTTGTAAATATAAATTTGATCTCGGTTTTTCTGTCATAACTTTTAAACTTTTTAATTAAAATAAGATTTTTTGGTATTTTTTGATGTAAAATTTAATTTTACATAAAAAAGTGTTCGTGAGTTTTTTCAAAAAACTGATACTTTTCGAGATATATAGGGTCAAACAAAAAGTTTGTAAATAGAAATTTAATCTCAGTGTTTATGTCATAACTTTTAACGTTTTTAATCAAAATAAGATTTTTTAATGTTTTTTGATCTAGAATTTAATATTACACAAAAAAGTATTACAAAGTTTTTTAAAAAAAACTAATAATTTTCGAGATATATAGGGTCAAACAAAAAGTTTGTAAATATAAATTTAATCTTAGTTTTTCTGTCATAACTTTTAAACTTTTTAATTAAAATAAGATTTTTTAATGTTTTCTGATGTAAAATTTAATTTTACATAAATAAGTATTCTTGAGTTTTTTTAAAAGAACTAATACTTTTTGAGATATACAGGGTCAAACAATAAGTTTGTAAATATAAATTTAAACTAATTTTTTTTGTCATAACTTTTAACGTTTTTAATTAAAATAAGATTTTTTGATGTAGAATTTAATATAACACAAAAAAGTATTCTTGAGTTTTTTTAAAAAAACTAATACTTTTCGAGATGTATAGGGTCAAACAAAAAGTTTGTAAATATAAATTTGATCTCGGTTTTTCTGTCATAACTTTTAAACTTTTTAATTAAAATAAGATTTTTTGGTATTTTTTGATGTAAAATTTAATTTTACATAAAAAAGTGTTCGTGAGTTTTTTCAAAAAACTGATACTTTTCGAGATATATAGGGTCAAACAAAAAGTTTGTAAATAGAAATTTAATCTCAGTGTTTATGTCATAACTTTTAACGTTTTTAATCAAAATAAGATTTTTTAATGTTTTTTGATCTAGAATTTAATATTACACAAAAAAGTATTACAAAGTTTTTTAAAAAAAACTAATAATTTTCGAGATATATAGGGTCAAACAAAAAGTTTGTAAATATAAATTTAATCTTAGTTTTTCTGTCATAACTTTTAAACTTTTTAATTAAAATAAGATTTTTTAATGTTTTCTGATGTAAAATTTAATTTTACATAAATAAGTATTCTTGAGTTTTTTTAAAAGAACTAATACTTTTTGAGATATACAGGGTCAAACAATAAGTTTGTAAATATAAATTTAAACTAATTTTTTTTGTCATAACTTTTAACGTTTTTAATTAAAATAAGATTTTTTGATGTAGAATTTAATATTACACAAAAAAGTATTCTTGAGTTTTTTTTAAAAAAACTAATACTTTTCGAGATATATAGGGTCAACAAAAAGTTTGTAAATATAAATTTGATCTCAGTTTTTCTGTCATAACTTTTCACGTTTTAATTAAAATAAGATTTTTTAATGTAGAATTTAATATAACACAAAAAAGTTTTCTTGAGTTTTTTTTTAAAAAAACTAATACTTTTCGAGATGTATAGGGTCAAACAAAAAGTTTGTAAATATAAATTTGATCTCGGTTTTTCTGTCATAACTTTTAAACTTTTTAATTAAAATAAGATTTTTTGGGATTTTTTGATGTAAAATTTAATTTTACATAAAAAAGTATTCTTGAATTTTTTCAAAAAACTGATACTTTTCGACATATATAGGGTTAAACAAAAAGTTTGTAAATATAAATTTAATCTTAGTGTTTCTGTCATAACTTTTAACGTTTTTAATTAAAATAAGATTTTTTAATGTTTTTTGATGTAAAATTTAATTTTACATAAATAAGTATTCTTGAGTTTTTTTAAAAGAACTAATACTTTTCGAGATATACAGGGTCAAACAATAAGTTTGTAAATATAAATTTAAACTAATTTTTTTTGTCATAACTTTTAACGTTTTTAATTAAAATAAGATTTTTTGATGTAGAATTTATAATTACACAAAAAAGTAATCTTAAATTTTTTCAAAAAAACTAATAATTTTCGAGATATATAGGGTCAAACAAAAAGTTTGTAAATATAAATTTGATCTTAGTTTTTCTGTCATAACTTTTAAATTTTTTAATTAAAATGAGGTTTTTTAACGTTTTTTGATGTAAAATTTAATTTTACATAAAAAAGTATTCCTCAGTTTTTCCAAAAAAACTGATACTTTTCGAGATATACAGGGTCAAACAAAAAGTTTGTAAATATAAATTTAATCTTAGTTTTTCTGTCATAACTTTTAACGTTTTTAATTAAAATAAGGTTTTTTAACGTTTTTTGATGTAAAATTTAATTTTACATAAAAAAGTATTCTTCAGTTTTTCCAAAAAAACTGATACTTTTCGAGATATACAGGGTCAAACAAAAAGTTTGTAAATATAAATTTAATCTTAGTTTTTCTGTCATAACTTTTAAAGTTTTTAATTAAAATGAGGTTTTTTAACGCTATTTGATGTAAAATTTAATTTTACATAAAAAAGTATTCCTCAGTTTTTCCAAAAAAACTGATACTTTTCGAGATATACAGGGTCAAACAAAAAGTTTGTAAATATTAATTTAATCTTAGTTTTTCTGTCATAACTTTTAACGTTTTTAATTAAAATAAGATTTTTTGATGTAGAATTTAATATTACACAAAAAAGTGTTTTAAAGTTTTTTCTAAAAAACTAATACTTTTCGAGATATATAGGGTCAAACAAAAAGTTTGTAAATATAAATTTGATCTCAGTTTTTCTGTCATAACTTTTAAAGTTTTTAATTAAAATGAGATTTTTTGGGGTTTTTTGATGTAAAATTTAATTTTACATAAAAAAGTATTCTTGGGTTTTTTCAAAACAACTGATATTTTTCGAGATATACAGGGTCAAACAAAAAGTTTGTAAATATAAATTTAATCTCAGTTTTTCTGTCATAACTTTTATCGTTTTTAATTAAAATAAGATTTTTTAATGTTTTTTTATGAAGAATCAAATTTTACACAAAAAAAAATTCTTAAGTTTTTAAAAAAACTAATACTTTTCGAGATGTATAGGGTCAAACAAAAAGTTTGTAAATATACATTTGATCTCGGTTTTTCTGTCATAACTTTTAAACTTTTTAATTAAAATAAGATTTTTTGGGATTTTTTGATGTAAAATTTAATTTTACATAAAAAAGTATTCTTGAGTTTTTTTAAAAAACTGATACTTTTCGACATATATAGGGTCAAACAAAAAGTTTGTAAATATAAATTTAATCTTAGTGTTTCTGTCATAACTTTTAACGTTGTTTTTAATTAAAATAAAATTTTTTGATGTTTTTTGATGTAGAATTTAATATTACACAAAAAAGGATTCTTAAGTTTTTTCAAAAAAACTAATAATTTTCGAGATATATAGGGTCAAACAAAAAGTTTGTAAATATAAATTTGATCTTAGTTTTTCTGTCATAACTTTTAAACTTTTTAATTAAAATAAGATTTTTTAATGTTTTTTGATGTAAAATTTAATTTTACATAAATAAGTATTCTTGAGTTTTTTTAAAAGAACTAATACTTTTCGAGATATACAGGGTCAAACAAAAAGTTTGTAAATATAAATTTGATCTCAGTTTTTCTGTCATAACTTTTAACGTTTTTAATTAAAATAAGATTTTTTAACGTTTTTTGATGTAAAATTTAATTTTACATAAATAAGTATTCTTGAGTTTTTTTAAAAGAACTGACACTTTTCGAGATATACAGGGTCAAACAAAAAGTTTGTAAATATAAATTTAATCTCTGTTTTTCTGTCATAACTTTTCACATTTTAATTAAAATAAGATTTTTTGATGTAGAATTTAATATAACACAAAAAAGTATTCTTGAGTTTTTTAAAAAAAACTGATACTTTTCGAGATATACAGGGTCAAACAAAAAAGTTGTAAATATAAATTTAATCTTAGTTTTTCTGTCATAACTTTTAACGTTTTTAATTAAAATAAGATTTTTTGATGTAGAATTTAATATTACACAAAAAGGTGTTTTAAAGTTTTTTCTAAAAAACTAATACTTTTCGAGATATATAGGGTCAAACAAAAAGTTTGTAAATATAAATTTGATCTCAGTTTTTCTGTCATGACTTTTAAAGGTTTTAATAAAAATGAGATTGTTTGGGGTTTTTTGATGTAAAATTTAATTTTACATAAAAAAGTATTCCTGAGTTTTTTCAAAAAAACTGATACTTTTCGAGATATACAGGGTCAAACAAAAAGTTTGTAAATATAAATTTAATCTTAGTTTTTCTGTCATAACTTTTAACGTTTTTAATTAAAATAAGATTTTTTGATGTAGAATTTAATATTACACAAAAAAGTGTTTTAAAGTTTTTTCTAAAAAACTAATACTTTTCGAGATATATAGGGTCAAACAAAAAGTTTGTAAATATAAATTTGATCTCAGTTTTTCTGTCATAACTTTTAAAGTTTTTATATAAAATGAGATTTTTTGGGGTTTTTTGATGTAAAATTTAATTTTACATAAAAAAGTATTCCTGGGTTTTTTCAAAAAAACTGATACTTTTTGAGATATACAGGGTCAAACAAAAAGTTTGTAAATATAAATTTAATCTCAGTTTTTCTGTCATAACTTTTATCGTTTTTAATTAAAATAAGATTTTTTGATGTTTTTTTATTTAGAATCAAATTTTTCACAAAAAAAATACTTAAGTTTTTAAAAAAACTAATACTTTTCGAGATATATAGGGTCAAACAAAAAGTTTGTAAATATAAATTTAATCTCAGTTTTTCTGTCATAACTTTTAACGTTTTTAATTAAAATAAGATTTTTTAATGTTTTTTGATGTAGAATTTAATATTACACAAAAAAGTATTCCTAAGTTTTTTTAAAAAAACTAATAATTTTCGAGATATATAGGGTCAAACAAAAAGTTTGTAAATATAGATTTGATCTTAGTTTTTCTGTCATAACTTTTAAAGTTTTTAATTAAAATAAGATTTTTTAATGTTTTTTGATGTAAAATTTAATTTTACATAAATAAGTATTCTTGAGTTTTTTCAAAAGAACTGATACTTTTCGAGATATACAGGGTCAAACAAAAAGTTTGTAAATATAAATTTAATCTCAGTTTTTCTGTCATAACTTTTAACGTTTTTAATTAAAATAAGATTTTTTGATGTAGAATTTAATATTTCACAAAAAAGTATTCTTGAATTTTTCCAAAAAAACTAATACTTTTCGAGATATATAGGGTCAAACAAAAAGTTTGTAAATATAAATTTGATCTCAGTTTTTCTGTCATAACTTTTAAAGTTTTTAATAAAAATTTAATTTTTTGGAATTTTTTGATGTAAAATTTGATTTCACATAAAAAAGTATTTTTGACTTTTTTCAAAAAAACTAATACTTTTCGAGATATATAGGGTCAAACAAAAAGTTTGTAAATATAAATTTAATCTTAGTTCTTCTGTCATAACTTTTAACGTTTTTAATTAAAATAAGATTTTTTAATGTTTTTTGATGTAGAATTTAATAATCCACAAAAAAGTATTCCTTAATTTTTCAAAAAAACTAATAATTTTCGAGATATATAGGGTCAAACAAATAGTTTGTAAATATAAATTTGATCTTAGTTTTTCTGTCATAACTTGTAAAGTTTTTAATTATTAAGATGAGGTTTTTTAACGTTTTTTGATGTAAAATTTAATTTTACATAAAAAAGTATTCTTGAGTTTTTTCAAAAAAACTGATACTTTTCGAGATATACAGGGTCAAACAAAAAGTTTGTAAATATAAATTTAATCTTAGGTTTTCTGTCATAACTTTTAACGTTTTTAATTAAAATAAGATTTTTTGATGTAGAATTTAATATTACACAAAAAGGTGTTTTAAAGTTTTTTCTAAAAAACTAATACTTTTCGAGATATATAGGGTCAAACAAAAAGTTTGTAAATATAAATTTGATCTCAGTTTTTCTGTCATGACTTTTAAAGTTTTTAATAAAAATGAGATTTTTTGGGGTTTTTTGATGTAAAATTTAATTTTACATAAAAAAGTATTTCTGAGTTTTTTCAAAAAAACTGATACTTTTCGAGATATACAGGGTCAAACAAAAAGTTTGTAAATATAAATTTAATCTTAGTTTTTCTGTCATAACTTTTAACGTTTTTAATTAAAATAAGATTTTTTGATGTAGAATTTAATAATACACAAAAAAGTGTTTTAAAGTTTTTTCTAAAAAACTAATACTTTGCGAGATATATAGGGTCAAACAAAAAGTTTGTAAATATAAATTTGATCTCAGTTTTTCTGTCATAACTTTTAAAGTTTTTATATAAAATGAGATTTTTTGGGGTTTTTTGATGTAAAATTTAATTTTACATAAAAAAGTATTCTTGGGTTTTTTCAAAAAAACTGATACTTTTCGAGATATACAGGGTCAAACAAAAAGTTTGTAAATATAAATTTAATCTCAGTTTTTCTGTCATAACTTTTATCGTTTTTAATTAAAATAAGATTTTTTGATGTTTTTTTATGTAGAATCAAATTTTTCACAAAAAAAATACTTAAGTTTTTAAAAAAACTAATACTTTTCGAGATATATAGGGTCAAACAAAAAGTTTGTAAATATAAATTTAATCTCAGTTTTTCTGTCATAACTTTTAACGTTTTTAATTAAAATAAGATTTTTTAATGTTTTTTGATGTAAAATTTAATATTACACAAAAAAGTATTCCTAAGTTTTTTATAAAAAACTAATAATTTTCGAGATATATAGGGTCAAACAAAAAGTTTGTAAATATAAATTTGATATTAGTTTTTCTGTCATAACTTTTAAAGTTTTTAATTAAAATAAGATTTTTTAATGTTTTTTGATGTAAAATTTAATTTTACATAAATAAGTATTCTTGAGTTTTTTCAAAAGAACTGATACTTTTCGAGATATACAGGGTCAAACAAAAAGTTTGTAAATATAAATTTAATCTCAGTTTTTCTGTCATAACTTTTAACGTTTTTAATTAAAATAAGATTTTTTGATGTAGAATTTAATATTTCACAAAAAAGTATTCTTGAATTTTTCCAAAAAAACTAATACTTTTCGAGATATATAGGGTCAAACAAAAAGTTTGTAAATATAAATTTGATCTCAGTTTTTCTGTCATAACTTTTAAAGTTTTTAATAAAAATTTAATTTTTTGGAATTTTTTGATGTAAAATTTGATTTCACATAAAAAAGTATTTTTGACTTTTTTCAAAAAAACTAATACTTTTCGAGATATATAGGGTCAAACAAAAAGTTTGTAAATATAAATTTAATCTTAGTTCTTCTGTCATAACTTTTAACGTTTTTAATTAAAATAAGATTTTTTAATGTTTTTTGATGTAGAATTTAATAATCCACAAAAAAGTATTCCTTAATTTTTCAAAAAAACTAATAATTTTCGAGATATATAGGGTCAAACAAATAGTTTGTAAATATAAATTTGATCTTAGTTTTTCTGTCATAACTTGTAAAGTTTTTAATTATTAAGATGAGGTTTTTTAACGTTTTTTGATGTAAAATTTAATTTTACATAAAAAAGTATTCTTGAGTTTTTTCAAAAAAACTGATACTTTTCGAGATATACAGGGTCAAACAAAAAGTTTGTAAATATAAATTTAATCTTAGGTTTTCTGTCATAACTTTTAACGTTTTTAATTAAAATAAGATTTTTTGATGTAGAATTTAATATTACACAAAAAGGTGTTTTAAAGTTTTTTCTAAAAAACTAATACTTTTCGAGATATATAGGGTCAAACAAAAAGTTTGTAAATATAAATTTGATCTCAGTTTTTCTGTCATGACTTTTAAAGTTTTTAATAAAAATGAGATTTTTTGGGGTTTTTTGATGTAAAATTTAATTTTACATAAAAAAGTATTTCTGAGTTTTTTCAAAAAAACTGATACTTTTCGAGATATACAGGGTCAAACAAAAAGTTTGTAAATATAAATTTAATCTTAGTTTTTCTGTCATAACTTTTAACGTTTTTAATTAAAATAAGATTTTTTGATGTAGAATTTAATAATACACAAAAAAGTGTTTTAAAGTTTTTTCTAAAAAACTAATACTTTGCGAGATATATAGGGTCAAACAAAAAGTTTGTAAATATAAATTTGATCTCAGTTTTTCTGTCATAACTTTTAAAGTTTTTATATAAAATGAGATTTTTTGGGGTTTTTTGATGTAAAATTTAATTTTACATAAAAAAGTATTCTTGGGTTTTTTCAAAAAAACTGATACTTTTCGAGATATACAGGGTCAAACAAAAAGTTTGTAAATATAAATTTAATCTCAGTTTTTCTGTCATAACTTTTATCGTTTTTAATTAAAATAAGATTTTTTGATGTTTTTTTATGTAGAATCAAATTTTTCACAAAAAAAATACTTAAGTTTTTAAAAAAACTAATACTTTTCGAGATATATAGGGTCAAACAAAAAGTTTGTAAATATAAATTTAATCTCAGTTTTTCTGTCATAACTTTTAACGTTTTTAATTAAAATAAGATTTTTTAATGTTTTTTGATGTAAAATTTAATATTACACAAAAAAGTATTCCTAAGTTTTTTATAAAAAACTAATAATTTTCGAGATATATAGGGTCAAACAAAAAGTTTGTAAATATAAATTTGATATTAGTTTTTCTGTCATAACTTTTAAAGTTTTTAATTAAAATAAGATTTTTTAATGTTTTTTGATGTAAAATTTAATTTTACATAAATAAGTATTCTTGAGTTTTTTCAAAAGAACTGATACTTTTCGAGATATACAGGGTCAAACAAAAAGTTTGTAAATATAAATTTAATCTCAGTTTTTCTGTCATAACTTTTAACGTTTTTAATTAAAATAAGATTTTTTGATGTAGAATTTAATATTTCACAAAAAAGTATTCCTGAGTTTTTTCAAAAAAACTAATAACTTTTCGAGATATATAGGGTCAAACAAAAAGTTTGTAAATATAAATTTGATCTCAGTTTTTCTGTCATAACTTTTAAAGTTTTTAATGAAAATTTAATTTTTTGGAGTTTTTTAATGTAAAATTTGATTTTACATAAAAAAGTATTTATGAGTTTTTTCAAAAAAACTAATACTTTTCGAGATATATAGGGTCAAACAAAAAGTTTGTAAATATAAATTTAATCTTAGTTCTTCTGTCATAACTTTTAACGTTTTTAATTAAAATAAGATTTTTTAATGTTTTTTGATGTAGAATTTAATAGTTTACAAAAAAGTATTCCTTAATTTTTCAAAAAAACTAATAATTTTCGAGATATATAGGGTCAAACAAAAAGTTTGTAAATATAAATTTGATATTAGTTTTTCTGTCATAACTTTTAAAGTTTTTAATTAAAATAAGATTTTTTAATGTTTTTTGATGTAAAATTTAATTTTACATAAATAAGTATTCTTGAGTTTTTTCAAAAGAACTGATACTTTTCGAGATATACAGGGTCAAACAAAAAGTTTGTAAATATAAATTTAATCTCAGTTTTTCTGTCATAACTTTTAACGTTTTTAAATATAATAAGATTTTTTGATGTAGAATTTAAAATTTCACAAAAAAGTATTCCTGAGTTTTTTCAAAAAAACTAATAACTTTTCGAGATATATAGGGTCAAACAAAAAGTTTGTAAATATAAATTTGATCTCAGTTTTTCTGTCATAACTTTTAAAGTTTTTAATGAAAATTTAATTTTTTGGAGTTTTTTGATGTAAAATTTGATTTTACATAAAAAAGTATTTATGAGTTTTTTCAAAAAAACTAATACTTTTCGAGATATATAGGGTCAAACAAAAAGTTTGTAAATATAAATTTAATCTTAGTTCTTCTGTCATAACTTTTAACGTTTTTAATTAAAATAAGATTTTTTAATGTTTTTTGATGTAGAATTTAATAGTTCACAAAAAAGTATTCCTTAATTTTTCAAAAAAACTAATAATTTTCGAGATATATAGGTTCAAACAAAAAGTTTGTAAATATAAATTTGATCTTAGTTTTTCTGTCATAACTTGTAAAGTTTTTAATTAAGATAAGGTTTTTTAATTTTTTTGATGTAAAATTGAATTCTACATAAAAAAGTATTCTTGAGTTTTTTCAAAAAAACTGATACTTTTCGAGATATATAGGGTCAAACAAAAAGTTTGTAAATATAAATTTGATCTCAGTTTTTCTGTCATAACTTTTAAAGTTTTTATATAAAATGAGATTTTTTGGGGTTTTTGATGTAAAATTTGATTTTACATAAAAAAGTATTTTTGAGTTTTTTCAAAAAAACTAATACTTTTCGAGATATATAGGGTCAAACAAAAAGTTTGTAAATATAAATTTAATCTTAGTTCTTCTGTCATAACTTTTAACGTTTTTAATTAAAATAAGATTTTTTAATGTTTTTTGATGTAGAATTTAATAATTCACAAAAAAGTATTGCTTAATTTTTCAAAAAAACTAATAATTTTCGAGATATATAGGGTCAAACAAAAAGTTTGTAAATATAAATTTGATCTTAGTTTTTCTGTCATAACTTGTAAAGTTTTTAATTAAGATGAGGTTTTTTAACGTTTTTTGATGTAAAATTTAATTTTACATAAAAAAGTATTCTTGAGTTTTTTCAAAAAAACTGATACTTTTCGAGATATACAGGGTCAAACAAAAAGTTTGTAAATATAAATTTAATCTTAGTTTTTCTGTCATAACTTTTAACGTTTTTAATTAAAATAAGATTTTTTGATGTAGAATTTAATATTACACAAAAAAGTGTTTTAAAGTTTTTTCTAAAAAACTAATACTTTTCGAGATATATAGGGTCAAACAAAAAGTTTGTAAATATAAATTTGATCTCAGTTTTTCTGTCATAACTTTTAAAGTTTTTATATAAAATGAGATTTTTTGGGGTTTTTTGATGTAAAATTTAATTTTACATAAAAAAGTATTCTTGGGTTTTTTCAAAAAAACTGATACTTTTCGAGATATACAGGGTCAAACAAAAAGTTTGTAAATATAAAATTAATCTCAGTTTTTCTGTCATAACTTTTATCGTTTTTAATTAAAATAAGATTTTTTGATGTTTTTTTATGTAGAATCAAATTTTTCACAAAAAAAAATACTTAAGTTTTTAAAAAAACTAATACTTTTCGAGATATATAGGGTCAAACAAAAAGTTTGTAAATATAAATTTGATCTCAGTTTTTCTGTCATAACTTTTAAAGTTTTTAATTAAAATGTAATTTTTTGGGGTTTTTTGATGTAAAATTTGATTTTACGTAAAAAAGTATTTTTGAGTTTTTTCAAAGAAACTAATACTTTTCGAGATATATAGGGTCAAACAAAAAGTTTGTAAATATAAATTTAATCTCAGTTTTTCTGTCATAACTTTTAACGTTTTTAATTAAAATAAGATTTTTTAATGTTTTTTGATGTAGAATTTAATAATTCACAAAAAAGTATTCCTAAGTTTTTTTAAAAAAACTAATAATTTTCGAGATATATAGGGTCAAACAAAAAGTTTGTAAATATAAATTTGATCTTAGTTTTTCTGTCATAACTTTTAAATTTTTTAATTAAAATAAGATTTTTTAATGTTTTTTGATGTAAAATTTAATTTTACATAAATAAGTATTCTTGAGTTTTTTCAAAAGAACTGATACTTTTCGAGATATACAGGGTCAAACAAAAAGTTTGTAAATATAAATTTAATCTCAGTTTTTCTGTCATAACTTTTAACGTTTTTAATTAAAATAAGATTTTTTGATGTAGAATTTAATATTTCACAAAAAAGTATTCTTGAGTTTTTCCAAAAAAACTAATACTTTTCGAGATATATAGGGTCAAACAAAAAGTTTTTAAATATAAATTTGATCTCAGTTTTTCTGTCATAACTTTTAAAGTTTTTAATCAAAATTTAATTTTTTGGAGTTTTTTGATGTAAAATTTGATTTTACATAAAAAAGTATTTTTGAGTTTTTTCAAAAAAACTAATACTTTTCGAGATATATAGGGTCAAACAAAAAGTTTGTAAATATAAATTTAATCTTAGTTCTTCTGTCATAACTTGTAAAGTTTTTAATTATTAAGATGAGGTTTTTTAACGTTTTTTGATGTAAAATTTAATTTTACATAAAAAAGTATTCTTGAGTTTTTTCAAAAAAACTGATACTTTTCGAGATATACAGGGTCAAACAAAAAGTTTGTAAATATAAATTTAATCTTAGTTTTTCTGTCATCACTTTTAACGTTTTTAATTAAAATAAGATTTTTTGATGTAGAATTTAATATTACACAAAAAGGTGATTAAAGTTTTTTCTAAAAAACTAATACTTTTCGAGATATATGGGGTCAAACAAAAAGTTTGTAAATATAAATTTGATCTCAGTTTTTCTGTCATGACTTTTAAAGTTTTTAATAAAAATGAGATTTTTTGGGGTTTTTTGATGTAAAATTTAATTTTACATAAAAAAGTATTCCTGAGTTTTTTCAAAAAAACTGATACTTTTCGAGATATACAGGGTCAAACAAAAAGTTTGTAAATATAAATTTAATCTTAGTTTTTCTGTCATAACTTTTAACGTTTTTAATTAAAATAAGATTTTTTGATGTAGAATTTAATATTACACAAAAAAGTGTTTTAAAGTTTTTTCTAAAAAACCAATACTTTTCGAGATATATAGGGTCAAACAAAAAGTTTGTAAATATAAATTTGATCTCAGTTTTTCTGTCATAACTTTTAAAGTTTTTATATAAAATAAGATTTTTTGGAGTTTTTTGATGTAAAATTTAATTTTACATAAAAAAGTATTCCTGGGTTTTTTTAAAAAAACTGATACTTTTCGAGATATACAGGGTCAAACAAAAAGTTTGTAAATATAAATTTAATCTCAGTTTTTCTGTCATAACTTTTATCGTTTTTAATTAAAATAAGATTTTTTGATGTTTTTTTATGTAGAATCAAATTTTTCACAAAAAAATACTTAATTTTTTAAAAAAACTAATACTTTTCGAGATATATAGGGTCAAACAAAAAGTTTGTAAATATAAATTTAATCTCAGTTTTTCTGTCATAACTTTTAACGTTTTTAATTAAAATAAGATTTTTTAATGTTTTTTAATGTAAAATTTAATATTACACAAAAAAGTATTCTTAAGTTTTTTTAAAAAAACTAATAATTTTCGAGATATATAGGGTCAAACAAAAAGTTTGTAAATATAAATTTGATATTAGTTTTTCTGTCATAACTTTTAAAGTTTTTAATTAAAATAAGATTTTTTAATGTTTTTTGATGTAAAATTTAATTTTACATAAATAAGTATTCTTGAGTTTTTAAAAGAACTGATACTTTTCGAGATATACAGGGTCAAACAAAAAGTTTGTAAATATAAATTTAATCTCAGTTTTTCTGTCATAACTTTTAACGTTTTTAATTAAAATAAGATTTTTTGATGTAGAATTTAATATTTCACAAAAAAGTATTCCTGAGTTTTTTCAAAAAAACTAATAACTTTTCGAGATATATAGGGTCAAACAAAAAGTTTGTAAATATAAATTTGATATTAGTTTTTCTGTCATAACTTTTAAAGTTTTTAATTAAAATAAGATTTTTTAATGTTTTTTGATGTAAAATTTAATTTTACATAAATAAGTATTCTTGAGTTTTTAAAAGAACTGATACTTTTCGAGATATACAGGGTCAAACAAAAAGTTTGTAAATATAAATTTGATCTCAGTTTTTCTGTCATAACTTTTAAAGTTTTTAATGAAAATTTAATTTTTTGGAGTTTTTTGATGTAAAATTTGATTTTACATAAAAAAGTATTTATGAGTTTTTTCAAAAAAACTAATACTTTTCGAGATATATAGGGTCAAACAAAAAGTTTGTAAATATAAATTTAATCTTAGTTCTTCTGTCATAACTTTTAACGTTTTTAATTAAAATAAGATTTTTTAATGTTTTTGGATGTAGAATTTAATAGTTCACAAAAAAGTATTCCTTAATTTTTCAAAAAAACTAATAATTTTCGAGATATATAGGGTCAAACAAAAAGTTTGTAAATATAAATTTGATCTTAGTTTTTCTGTCATAACTTGTAAAGTTTTTAATTAAGATGAGGTTTTTTAATGTTTTTTGATGTAAAATTTAATTTTACATAAAAAAGTATTCTTGAGTTTTTTCAAAAAAACTGATACTTTTCGAGATATACAGGGTCAAACAAAAAGTTTGTAAATATAAATTTAATCTTAGTTTTTCTGTCATAACTTTTAACGTTTTTAATTAAAATAAGAGTTTTTGATGTAGAATTTAATATTACACAAAAAAGTGTTTTAAAGTTTTTTCTAAAAAACTAATACTTTTCGAGATATATAGGGTCAAACAAAAAGTTTGTAAATATAAATTTGATCTCAGTTTTTCTGTCATAACTTTTAAAGTTTTTATATAAAATGAGATTTTTTGGGGTTTTTTGATGTAAAATTTGATTTGACATAAAAAAGTATTTTTGAGTTTTTTCAAAAAAACTAATACTTTTCGAGATATATAGGGTCAAACAAAAAGTTTGTAAATATAAATTTAATCTTAGTTCTTCTGTCATAACTTTTAACGTTTTTAATTAAAATAAGATTTTTTAATGTTTTTTGATGTAGAATTTAATAATTCACAAAAAAGTATTGCTTAATTTTTCAAAAAAACTAATAATTTTCGAGATATATAGGGTCAAACAAAAAGTTTGTAAATATAAATTTGATCTTAGTTTTTCTGTCATAACTTGTAAAGTTTTTAATTAAGATGAGGTTTTTTAACGTTTTTTGATGTAAAATTTAATTTTACATAAAAAAGTATTCTTGATTTTTTTCAAAAAAACTGATACTTTTCGAGATATACAGGGTCAAACAAAAAGTTTGTAAATATAAATTTAATCTTAGTTTTTCTGTCATAACTTTTAACGTTTTTAATTAAAATAAGATTTTTTGATGTAGAATTTAATATTACACAAAAAAGTGTTTTAAAGTTTTTTCTAAAAAACTAATACTTTTCGAGATATATAGGGTCAAACAAAAAGTTTGTAAATATAAATTTGATCTCAGTTTTTCTGTCATAACTTTTAAAGTTTTTATATAAAATGAGATTTTTTGGGGTTTTTTGATGTAAAATTTAATTTTACATAAAAAAGTATTCTTGGGTTTTTTCAAAAAAACTGATACTTTTCGAGATATACAGGGTCAAACAAAAAGTTTGTAAATATAAAATTAATCTCAGTTTTTCTGTCATAACTTTTATCGTTTTTAATTAAAATAAGATTTTTTGATGTTTTTTTATGTAGAATCAAATTTTTCACAAAAAAAAATACTTAAGTTTTTAAAAAAACTAATACTTTTCGAGATATATAGGGTCAAACAAAAAGTTTGTAAATATAAATTTAATCTCAGTTTTTCTGTCATAACTTTTAACGTTTTTAATTAAAATAAGATTTTTTAATGTTTTTTGATGTAGAATTTAATAATTCACAAAAAAGTATTCCTAAGTTTTTTTAAAAAAACTAATAATTTTCGAGATATATAGGGTCAAACAAAAAGTTTGTAAATATAAATTTAATCTTAGTTTTTCTGTCATAACTTTTAACGTTTTTAATTAAAATAAGAGTTTTTGATGTAGAATTTAATATTACACAAAAAGGTGTTTTAAAGTTTTTTCTAAAAAACTAATACTTTTCGAGATATATAGGGTCAAACAAAAAGTTTGTAAATATAAATTTGATCTCAGTTTTTCTGTCATGACTTTTAAAGTTTTTAATAAAAATGAGATTTTTTGGGGTTTTTTGATGTAAAATTTAATTTTACATAAAAAAGTATTCCTGAGTTTTTTCAAAAAAACTGATACTTTTCGAGATATACAGGGTCAAACAAAAAGTTTGTAAATATAAATTTAATCTTAGTTTTTCTGTCATAACTTTTAACGTTTTTAATTAAAATAAGATTTTTTGATGTAGAATTTAATATTACACAAAAAAGTGTTTTAAAGTTTTTTCTAAAAAACCAATACTTTTCGAGATATATAGGGTCAAACAAAAAGTTTGTAAATATAAATTTGATCTCAGTTTTTCTGTCATAACTTTTAAAGTTTTTATATAAAATGAGATTTTTTGGAGTTTTTTGATGTAAAATTTAATTTTACATAAAAAAGTATTCCTGGGTTTTTTTAAAAAAACTGATACTTTTCGAGATATACAGGGTCAAACAAAAAGTTTGTAAATATAAATTTAATCTCAGTTTTTCTGTCATAACTTTTAACGTTTTTAATTAAAATAAGATTTTTTGATGTTTTTTTATGTAGAATCAAATTTTTTACAAAAAAAAATACTTAAGTTTTAAAAAAAACTAATACTTTTCGAGATATATAGGGTCAAACAAAAAGTTTGTAAATATAAATTTAATCTCAGTTTTTCTGTTATAACTTTTAACGTTTTTAATTAAAATAAGATTTTTTAATGTTTTTGGATGTAGAATTTAATATTACACAAAAAAGTATTCTTAAGTTTTTTTAAAAAAACTAATAATTTTCGAGATATATAGGGTCAAACAAAAAGTTTGTAAATATAAATTTGATCTTAGTTTTTCTGTCATAACTTTTAAAGTTTTTAATTAAAATAAGATTTTTTAATGTTTTTTGATGTAAAATTTAATTTTACATAAATAAGTATTCTTGAGTTTTTTCAAAAGAACTGATACTTTTCGAGATATACAGGGTCAAACAAAAAGTTTGTAAATATAAATTTAATCTCAGTTTTTCTGTCATAACTTTTAACGTTTTTAATTAAAATAAGATTTTTTGATGTAGAATTTAATATTTCACAAAAAAGTATTCCTGAGTTTTTTCAAAAAAACTAATACTTTTCGAGATATATAGGGTCAAACAAAAAGTTTGTAAATATAAATTTGATCTCAGTTTTTCTGTCATAACTTTTAAAGTTTTTAATGAAAATTTAATTTTTTTGAGTTTTTTGATGTAAAATTTGATTTTACATAAAAAAGTATTTTTGAGTTTTTTTAAAAAAACTAATACTTTTCGAGATATATAGGGTCAAACAAAAAGTTTGTAAATATAAATTTAATCTTAGTTCTTCTGTCATAACTTTTAACGTTTTTAATTAAAATAAGATTTTTTAATGTTTTTTGATGTAGAATTTAATAGTTCACAAAAAAGTATTCTTTAATTTTTCAAAAAAACTAATAATTTTCGAGATATATAGGGTCAAACAAAAAGTTTGTAAATATAAATTTGATCTTAGTTTTTCTGTCATAACTTGTAAAGTTTTTAATTAAGATGAGGTTTTTTAACGTTTTTTGATGTAAAATTTAATTTTACATAAAAAAGTATTCCTGAGTTTTTTCAAAAAAAACTGATACTTTTCGAGATATACAGGGTCAAACAAAAAGTTTGTAAATATAAATTTAATCTTAGTTTTTCTGTCATAACTTTTAACGTTTTTAATTAAAATAAGAGTTTTTGATGTAGAATTTAATATTACACAAAAAAGTGTTTTAAAGTTTTTTCTAAAAAACTAATACTTTTCGAGATATATAGGGTCAAACAAAAAATTTGTAAATATAAATTTGATCTCAGTTTTTCTTTCATAACTTTTAAAGTTTTTATATAAAATGAGAGTTTTTGGGGTTTTTTGATGTAAAATTTGATTTTACATAAAAAAGTATTTTTAAGTTTTTTCAAAAAAACTAATACTTTTCGAGATATATAGGGTCAAACAAAAAGTTTGTAAATATAAATTTAATCTTAGTTCTTCTGTCATAACTTTTAACGTTTTTAATTAAAATAAGATTTTTTAATGTTTTTTGATGTAGAATTTATTAATTCACAAAAAAGTATTTCTTAATTTTTCAAAAAAACTAATAATTTTCGAGATATATAGGGTCAAACAAAAAGATTGTAAATATAAATTTGATCTTAGTTTTTCTGTCATAACTTGTAAAGTTTTTAATAAAGATGAGGTTTTTTAACGTTTTTTGATGTAAAATTTAATTTTACATAAAAAAGTATTCTTGAGTTTTTTCAAAAAAACTGATACTTTTCGAGATATACAGGGTCAAACAAAAAGTTTGTAAATATAAATTTAATCTTAGTTTTTCTGTCATAACTTTTAACGTTTTTAATTAAAATAAGATTTTTTGATGTAGAATTTAATATTACACAAAAAAGTGTTTTAAAGTTTTTTCTAAAAAACTAATACTTTTCGAGATATATAGAGTCAAACAAAAAGTTTGTAAATATAAATTTGATCTCAGTTTTTCTGTCATAACTTTTAAAGTTTTTATATAAAATGAGATTTTTTGGGGTTTTTTGATGTAAAATTTAATTTTACATAAAAAAGTATTCTTGGGTTTTTTCAAAAAAACTGATACTTTTCGAGATATACAGGGTCAAACAAAAAGTTTGTAAATATAAATTTAATCTCAGTTTTTCTGTCATAACTTTTATCGTTTTTAATTAAAATAAGATTTTTTAATGTTTTTTTATGTAGAATCAAATTTTTTACAAAAAAAAATACTTAAGTTTTTAAAAAAACTAATACTTTTCGAGATATATAGGGTCAAACAAAAAGTTTGTAAATATAAATTTGATCTCAGTTTTTCTGTCATAACTTTTAAAGTTTTTAATTAAAATGTAATTTTTTGGGGTTTTTTGATGTAAAATCTGATTTTACGTAAAAAAGTATTTTTGAGTTTTTTCAAAGAAACTAATACTTTTCGAGATATATAGGGTCAAACAAAAAGTTTGTAAATATAAATTTAATCTCAGTTTTTCTGTCATAACTTTTAACGTTTTTAATTAAAATAAGATTTTTTAATGTTTTTTGATGTAGAATTTAATATTACACAAAAAAGTATTCTTAAGTTTTTTTAAAAAAACTAATAATTCTCGAGATATATAGGGTCAAACAAAAAGTTTGTAAATATAAATTTGATCTCAGTTTTTCTGTCATAACTTTTAAAGTTTTTAATGAAAATTTAATTTTTTGGAGTTTTTTGATGTAAAATTTGATTTTACATAAAAAAGTATTTTTGAGTTTTTTCAAAAAAACTAATACTTTTCGAAATATATAGGGTCAAACAAAAAGTTTGTTAATATAAATTTAATCTTAGTTCTTCTGTCATAACTTTTAACGCTTTTAATTAAAATAAGATTTTTTAATGTTTTTTAATGTAGAATTTAATAATTCACAAAAAAGTATTCCCTAATTTTTCAAAAAAACTAATAATTTTCGAGATATATAGGGTCAAACTAAAAGTTTGTAAATATAAATTTGATCTTAGTTTTTCTGTCATAACTTGTAAAGTTTTTAATTAAGATAAGGTTTTTTAACGTTTTTTGATGTAAAATTTAATTTTACATAAAAAAGTGTTTTTGAGTTTTTTCAAAAAAACTGATACTTTTCGAGATATACAGGGTCAAACAAAAAGTTTGTAAATATAAATTTAATCTTAGTTTCTCTGTCATAACTTTTAATGTTTTTAATTAAAATAAGATTTTTTGATGTAGAATTTAATATTACACAAAAAGGTGTTTTAAAGTTTTTTCTAAAAAACTAATACTTTTCGAGATATATAGGGTCAAACAAAAAGTTTGTAAATATAAATTTCATCTCAGTTTTTCTGTCATGACTTTTAAAGTTTTTAATTAAAATGAGATTTTTTGGGGTTTTTTGATGTAAAATTTAATTTTACATAAAAAAGTATTCCTGGGTTTTTTCAAAAAAACTGATACTTTTCGAGATATACAGGGTCAAACAAAAAGTTTGTAATTATTAATTTAATCTCAGTTTTTCTGTCATAACTTTTATCTTTTTTAATTAAAATAAGATTTTTTGATGTTTTTTTATGTAGAATCAAATTTTACACAAAAAAAATTCTTAAGTTTTTAAAAAAACTAATACTTTTCGAGATATATAGGGTCAAACAAAAAGTTTGTAAATATAAATTTGATCTCAGTTTTTCTGTCATAGCTTTTAAAGTTTTTAATTAAAATTTAATTTTTTGGGGTTTTTTGATGTAAAATTTGATTTTACGTAAAAAGGTATTTTGAGTTTTTTCAAAAAAACTAATACTTTTCGAGATATATAGGGTCAAACAAAAAGTTTGTAAATATAAATTTAATCTCAGTTTTTCTGTTAGAACTTTTAACGTTTTTAATTAAAATAAGATTTTTTAATGTTTTTTGATGTAGAATTTAATATTACACAAAAAAGTATTCCTAAGTTTATTTAAAAAAAGTAATAATTTTCGAGATATATAGGGTCAAACAAAAAGTTTGTAAATATAAATTTGATCTTAGTTTTTCTGTCATAACTTTTAAACTTTTTAATTAAAATAAGATTTTTTAATGTTTTTTGATGTAAAATTTAATTTTACATAAATAAGTATTCTTGAGTTTTTTTAAAAGAACTAATACTTTTCGAGATATACAGGGTCAAACAAAAAATTTGTAAATATAAATTTAATCTCAGTTTTTCTGTCATAACTTTTATCGTTTTTAATTAAAATAAGATTTTTTAATGTTTTTTTATGTAGAATCAAATTTTTCACAAAAAAAATACTTAAGTTTTTAAAAAAACTAATACTTTTCGAGATATATAGGGTCAAACACAAAGTTTGTAAATATAAATTTGATCTCAGTTTTTCTGTCATAACTTTTAAAGTTTTTAATTAAAATGTAATTTTTTAGGGTTTTTTGATGTAAAATTTGATATTACGTAAAAAAGTATTTTTGAGTTTTTTCAAAGAAACCAATACTTTTCGAGATATATAGGGTCAAACAAAAAGTTTGTAAATATAAATGTAATCTCAGTTTTTCTGTCATAACTTTTAACGTTTTTAATTAAAATAAGATTTTTTAATGTTTTTTGATGTAGAATTTAATATTACACAAAAAAGTATTCTTAAGTTTTTTTAAAAAAACTAATAATTTTCGAGATATATAGGGTCAAACAAAAAGTTTGTAAATATAAATTTGATCTTAGTTTTTCTGTCATAACTTTTAAAGTTTTTAATTAAAATAAGATTTTTTAATGTTTTTTGATGTAAAATTTAATTTTACATAAATAAGTATTCTTGAGTTTTTTCAAAAGAACTGATACTTTTCGAGATATACAGGGTCAAACAAAAAGTTTGTAAATATAAATTTAATCTCAGTTTTTCTGTCATAACTTTTAACGTTTTTAATTAAAATAAGATTTTTTGATGTAGAATTTAATATTTCACAAAAAAGTATTCCTGAGTTTTTTCAAAAAAACTAATACTTTTCGAGATATATAGGGTCAAACAAAAAGTTTGTAAATATAAATTTGATCTCAGTTTTTCTGTCATAACTTTTAAAGTTTTTAATTAAAATGTAATTTTTTGGGGTTTTTTTATGTAAAATTTGATATTACGTAAAAAAGTATTTTTGAGTTTTTTCAAAGAAACTAATACTTTTCGAGATATATAGGGTCAAACAAAAAGTTTGTAAATATAAATGTAATCTCAGTTTTTCTGTCATAACTTTTAACGTTTTTAATTAAAATAAGATTTTTTAATGTTTTTTGATGTAGAATTTAATATTACACAAAAAAGTATTTTTAAGTTTTTTTAAAAAAACTAATACTTTTCGAGATATATAGGGTCAAACAAAAAGTTTGTAAATATAAATTTGATCTTAGTTTTTCTGTCATAACTTGTAAAGTTTTTAATTAAGATGAGGTTTTTTAACGTTTTTTGATGTCAAATTTTCAAAAAAACTGATACTTTTCGAGATATACAGGGTCAAACAAAAAGTTTGTAAATATAAATTTAATCTTAGTTTTTCTGTCATAACTTTTAACGTTTTTAATTAAAATAAGATTTTTTGATGTAGAATTTAATATTACACAAAAAGGTGTTTTAAAGTTTTTTCTAAAAAACTAATACTTTTCGAGATATATAGGGTCAAACAAAAAGTTTGTAAATATAAATTTGATCTCAGTTTTTCTGTCATGACTTTTAAAGTTTTTAATTAAAATGGGATTTTTTGGGGTTTTTTGATGTAAAATTTAATTTTACATAAAAAAGTATTCCTGGGTTTTTTCAAAAAAACTGATACTTTTCGAGATATACAGGGTCAAACAAAAAGTTTGTAATTATAAATTTAATCTTAGTTTTTCTGTCATAACTTTTATCTTTTTTAATTAAAATAAGATTTTTTGATGTTTTTTTATGTAGAATCAAATATTACACAAAAAAAAATTCTTAAGTTTTTAAAAAAACTAATACTTTTCGAGATATATAGGGTCAAACAAAAAGTTTGTAAATATAAATTTGATCTCAGTTTTTCTGTCATAGCTTTTAAAGTTTTTAATTAAAATTTAATTTTTTGGGGTTTTTTTGATGTAAAATTTGATTTTACGTAAAAAAGTATTTTGAGTTTTTTAAAAAAAACTAATACTTTTCGAGATATATAGGGTCAAACAAAAAGTTTGTAAATATAAATTTAATCTCAGTTTTTCTGTCAGAACTTTTAACGTTTTTAATTAAAATAAGATTTTTTAATGTTTGTGATGTAGAATTTAATATTACACAAAAAAGTATTTCTAAGTTTTTTTAAAAAAAGTAATAATTTTCGAGATATATAGGGTCAAACAAAAAGTTTGCAAATATAAATTTGATCTTAGTTTTTCTGTCATAACTTTTAAACTTTTTAATTAAAATAAGATTTTTTAATGTTTTTTGATGTAAAATTTAATTTTACATAAATAAGTATTCTTGAGTTTTTTTAAAAGAACTAATACTTTTCGAGATATACAGGGTCAAACAAAAAATTTGTAAATATAAATTTAATCTCAGTTTTTCTGTCATAACTTTTAACGTTTTTAATTAAAATAAGATTTTTTGATGTAGAATTTAATATTTCACAAAAAAGTATTCCTGAGTTTTTTCAAAAAAACTAATACTTTTCGAGATATATAGGGTCAAACAAAAAGTTTGTAAATATAAATTTGATCTCAGTTTTTCTGTCATAACTTTTAAAGTTTTTAATGAAAATTTAATTTTTTGGAGTTTTTTGATGTAAAATTTGATTTTACATAAAAAAGTATTTTTGAGTTTTTTCAAAAAAACCAATACTTTTCGAGATATATAGGGTCAAACAAAAAGTTTGTAAATATAAATTTAATCTTAGTTCTTCTGTCATAACTTTTAACGTTTTTAATTAAAATAAGATTTTTTAATGTTTTTTGATGTAGAATTTAATAATTCACAAAAAAGTATTCCTTAATTTTTCAAAAAAACTAATAATTTTCGAGATATATAGGGTCAAACAAAAAGTTTGTAAATATAAATTTGATCTTAGTTTTTCTGTCATAACTTGTAAAGTTTTTAATTAAGATGAGGTTTTTTAACGTTTTTTGATGTAAAATTTTCAAAAAAACTGATACTTTTCGAGATATACAGGGTCAAACAAAAAGTTTGTAAATATAAATTTAATCTTAGTTTTTCTGTCATAACTTTTAACGTTTTTAATTAAAATAAGATTTTTTGATGTAGAATTTAATATTACACAAAAAGGTGTTTTAAAGTTTTTTCTAAAAAACTAATACTTTTCGAGATATATAGGGTCAAACAAAAAGTTTGTAAATATAAATTTGATCTCAGTTTTTCTGTCATGACTTTTAAAGTTTTTAATTAAAATGGGATTTTTTGGGGTTTTTTGATGTAAAATTTAATTTTACATAAAAAAGTATTCCTGGGTTTTTTCAAAAAAACTGATACTTTTCGAGATATACAGGGTCAAACAAAAAGTTTGTAATTATAAATTTAATCTTAGTTTTTCTGTCATAACTTTTATCTTTTTTAATTAAAATAAGATTTTTTGATGTTTTTTTATGTAGAATCAAATATTACACAAAAAAAAATTCTTAAGTTTTTAAAAAAACTAATACTTTTCGAGATATATAGGGTCAAACAAAAAGTTTGTAAATATAAATTTGATCTCAGTTTTTCTGTCATAGCTTTTAAAGTTTTTAATTAAAATTTAATTTTTTGGGGTTTTTTTGATGTAAAATTTGATTTTACGTAAAAAAGTATTTTGAGTTTTTTAAAAAAAACTAATACTTTTCGAGATATATAGGGTCAACCAAAAAGTTTGTAAATATAAATTTAATCTCAGTTTTTCTGTCAGAACTTTTAACGTTTTTAATTAAAATAAGATTTTTTAATGTTTGTGATGTAGAATTTAATATTACACAAAAAAGTATTTCTAAGTTTTTTTAAAAAAAGTAATAATTTTCGAGATATATAGGGTCAAACAAAAAGTTTGCAAATATAAATTTGATCTTAGTTTTTCTGTCATAACTTTTAAACTTTTTAATTAAAATAAGATTTTTTAATGTTTTTTGATGTAAAATTTAATTTTACATAAATAAGTATTCCTGAGTTTTTTTAAAAGAACTAATACTTTTCGAGATATACAAAAAATTTGTAAATATAAATTTAATCTCAGTTTTTCTGTCATAACTTTTAACGTTTTTAATTAAAATAAGATTTTTTGATGTATAATTTAATATTTCACAAAAAAGTATTACTGAGTTTTTTCAAAAAAACTAATACTTTTCGAGATATATAGGGTCAAACAAAAAGTTTGTAAATATAAATTTGATCTCAGTTTTTCTGTCATAACTTTTAAAGTTTTTAATAAAAATTTAATTTTTTGGAGTTTTTTTATGTAAAATTTGATTTTACATAAAAAAGTATTTTTGAGTTTTTTCCAAAAAACTAATACTTTTCGAGATATATATGGTCAAACAAAAAGTTTGTAAATATAAATTTAATCTTAGTTCTTTTGTCATAACTTTTAACTTTTTTAATTAAAATAAGATTGTTTAATGTTTTTTGATGTAGAATTTAATAATTCACAAAAAAAGTATTGCTTAATTTTTCAAAAAAACTAATTATTTTCGAGATATATAGGGTTAAACAAAAAGTTTGTAAATATAAATTTGATCTTAGTTTTTCTATCATAACTTGTAAAGTTTTTAATTAAGATAAGGTTTTTTAACGTTTTTTGATGTAAAATTTAATTTTACATAAAAAAGTATTCTTGAGTTTTTTCAAAAAAACTGATACTTTTCGAGATATACAGGGTCAAACAAAAAGTTTGTAAATATAAATTTAATCTTAGTTTTTCTGTCATAACTTTTAACGTTTTTAATTAAAATAAGATTTTTTGATGTAGAATTTAATATTACACAAAAAGGTGTTTTAAAGTTTTTTCTAAAAAACTAATACTTTTCGAGATAAATAGGGTCAAACAAAAAGTTTGTAAATATAAATTTGATCTCAGTTTTTCTGTCATGACTTTTAAAGTTTTTAATTAAAATGAGATTTTTTGGGGTTTTTTGATGTAAAATTTAATTTTACATAAAAAAGTATTCCTGGGTTTTTTTAAAAAAACTGATACTTTTCGAGATATACAGGGTCAAACAAGAAGTTTGTAATTATAAATTTAATCTCAGTTTTTCTGTCATAACTTTTATCTTTTTTAATTAAAATAAGATTTTTTGCTGTTTTTTTATGTAGAATCAAATTTTACACAAAAAAAAATTCTTAAGTTTTTAAAAAAGCTAATACTTTTCGAGATATATAGGGTCAAACAAAAAGTTTGTAAATATAAATTTGATCTCAGTTTTTCTGTCATAGCTTTTAAAGTTTTTAATTAAAATTTAATTTTTTGGGGTTTTTTGATGTAAAATTTGATTTTACGTAAAAAAGTATTTTGAGTTTTTTCAAAAAAACTAATACTTTTCGAGATATATAGGGTCAAACAAAAAGTTTGTAAATATAAATTTAATCTCAGTTTTTCTGTCAGAACTTTTAACGTTTTTAATTAAAATAAGATTTTTTAATGTTTTTTGATGTAGAATTTAATATTACACAAAAAAGTATTCCTAAGTTTTTTTAAAAAAAGTAATAATTTTCGAGATATATAGGGTCAAACAAAAAGTTTGTAAATATAAATTTGATCTTAGTTTTTCTGTCATAACTTTTAAACTTTTTAATTAAAATAAGATTTTTTAATGTTTTTTGATGTAAAATTTAATTTTACATAAATAAGTATTCTTGAGTTTTTTCAAAAGAACTGATACTTTTCGAGATATACAGGGTCAAACAAAAAGTTTGTAAATATAAATTTAATCTCAGTTTTTCTGTCATAACTTTTAACGTTTTTAATTAAAATAAGATTTTTTGATGTAGAATTTAATATTTCACAAAAAAGTATTCCTGAGTTTTTTCAAAAAAACTAATACTTTTCGAGATATATAGGGTCAAACAAAAAGTTTGTAAATATAAATTTGATCTCAGTTTTTCTGTCATAACTCTTAAAGATTTTAATGAAAATTTAATTTTTTGGAGTTTTTTAATGTAAAATTTGATTTTACATAAAAAAGTATTTCTCAGTTTTTTCAAAAAAACCAATACTTTTCGAGATATATAGGGTCAAACAAAAAGTTTGTAAATATAAATTTAATCTTAGTTCTTCTGTCATAACTTTTAACGTTTTTAATTAAAATAAGATTTTTTAATGTTTTTTGATGTAGAATTTAATAATTCACAAAAAAGTATTCCTTAATTTTTCAAAAAAACTAATAATTTTCGAGATATATAGGGTCAAACAAAAAGTTTGTAAATATAAATTTGATCTTAGTTTTTCTGTCATAACTTGTAAAGTTTTTAATTAAGACGAGGTTTTTTAACGTTTTTTGATGTAAAATTTTCAAAAAAACTGATACTTTTCGAGATATACAGGGTCAAACAAAAAGTTTGTAAATATAAATTTAATCTTAGTTTTTCTGTCATAACTTTTAACGTTTTTAATTAAAATAAGATTTTTTGATGTAGAATTTAATATTACACAAAAAGGTGTTTTAAAGTTTTTTCTAAAAAACTAATACTTTTCAAAATATATAGGGTCAAACAAAAAGTTTGTAAATATAAATTTGATCTCAGTTTTTCTGTCATGACTTTTAAAGTTTTTAATTAAAATGAGATTTTTTGATGTAGAATTTAATATTACACAAAAAGGTGTTTTAAAGTTTTTTCTAAAAAACTAATACTTTTCGAGATATATAGGGTCAAACAAAAAGTTTGTAAATATAAATTTGATCTCAGTTTTTCTGTCATGACTTTTAAAGTTTTTAATTAAAATGAGATTTTTTGGGGTTTTTTGATGTAAAATTTAATTTTACATAAAAAAGTATTCCTGGGTTTTTTCAAAAAAACTGATACTTTTCGAGATATACAGGGTCAAACAAAAAGTTTGTAATTATAAATTTAATCTTAGTTTTTCTGTCATAACTTTTATCTTTTTTAATTAAAATAAGATTTTTTGATGCTTTTTTATGTAGAATCAAATATTACACAAAAAAAAATTCTTAAGTTCTTAAAAAAACTAATACTTTTCGAGATATATAGGGTCAAACAAAAAGTTTGTAAATATAAATTTGATCTCAGTTTTTCTGTCATAGCTTTTAAAGTTTTTAATTAAAATTTAATTTTTTGGGGTTTTTTGATGTAAAATTTGATTTTACGTAAAAAAGTATTTTGAGTTTTTTTAAAAAAACTAATACTTTTCGAGATATATAGGGTCAAACAAAAAGTTTGTAAATATAAATTTGATCTTAGTTTTTCTGTCATAACTTTTAAACTTTTTAATTAAAATAAGATTTTTTAATGTTTTTTGATGTAAAATTTAATTTTACATAAATAAGTATTCTTGAGTTTTTTCAAAAGAACTGATATTTTTCGAGATATACAGGGTCAAACAAAAAGTTTGTAAATATAAATTTAATCTCAGTTTTTCTGTCATAACTTTTAACGTTTTTAATTAAAATAAGATTTTTTGATGTAGAATTTAATATTTCACAAAAAAGTATTCCTGAGTTTTTTCAAAAAAACTAATACTTTTCGAGATATATAGGGACAAACAAAAAGTTTGTAAATATAAATTTGATCTCAGTTTTTCTGTCATAACTTTTAAACTTTTTAATTAAAATAAGATTTTTTAATGTTTTTTGATGTAAAATTTAATTTTACATAAATAAGTATTCTTGAGTTTTTTTAAAAGAACTAATACTTTTCGAGATATACAGGGTCAAACAAAAAATTTGTAAATATAAATTTAATCTGAGTTTTTCTGTCATAACTTTTAACGTTTTTAATTAAAATAAGATTTTTTGATGTAGAATTTAATATTTCACAAAAAAGTATTCCTGAGTTTTTTCAAAAAAACTAATACTTTTCGAGATATATAGGGTCAAACAAAAAGTTTGTAAATATAAATTTGATCTCAGTTTTTCTGTCATAACTTTTAAAGTTTTTAATGAAAATTTAATTTTTTGGAGTTTTTTGATGTAAAATTTGATTTTACATAAAAAAGTATTTTCGAGTTTTTTCAAAAAAACTAATACTTTTCGAGATATATATGGTCAAACAAAAAGTTTGTAAATATAAATTTAATCTTAGTTCTTTTGTCATAACTTTTAACTTTTTTAATTAACATAAGATTTTTTAATGTTTTTTGATGTAGAATTTAATAATTCACAAAAAAGTATTGCTTAATTTTTCAAAAAAACTAATTATTTTCGAGATATATAGGGTCAAACAAAAAGTTTGTAAATATAAATTTGATCTTAGTTTTTCTGTCATAACTTGTAAAGTTTTTAATTAAGAGGAGGTTTTTTAACGCTTTTTGATGTAAAATTTAATTTTACATAAAAAAGTATTCTTGAGTTTTTTCAAAAAAACTGATAGTTTTCGAGATATACAGGGTCAAACAAAAAGTTTGTAAATATAAATTTAATCTTAGTTTTTCTGTCATAACTTTTAACGTTTTTAATTAAAATAAGATTTTTTGATGTAGAATTTAATATTACACAAAAAGGTGTTTTAAAGTTTTTTCTAAAAAACTAATACTTTTCGAGATATATAGGGTCAAACAAAAAGTTTGTAAATATAAATTTGATCTCAGTTTTTCTGTCATGACTTTTAAAGTTTTTAATTAAAATGAGATTTTTTGGGGTTTTTTGATGTAAAATTTAATTTTACCTAAAAAAGTATTCCTGGGTTTTTTCAAAAAAACTGATACTTTTCGAGATATACAGGGTCAAACAAAAAGTTTGTAATTATAAATTTAATCTCAGTTTTTCTGTCATAACTTTTATCTTTTTTAATTAAAATAAGATTTTTTGCTGTTTTTTTATGTAGAATCAAATTTTACACAAAAAAAAATTCTTAAGTTCTTAAAAAAACTAATACTTTTCGAGATATATAGGGTCAAACAAAAAGTTTGTAAATATAAATTTGATCTCAGTTTTTCTGTCATAGCTTTTAAAGTTTTTAATTAAAATTTAATTTTTTGGGGTTTTTTGATGTAAAATTTGATTTTACGTAAAAAAGTATTTTGAGTTTTTTTAAAAAAACTAATACTTTTCGAGATATATAGGGTCAAACAAAAAGTTTGTAAATATAAATTTAATCTCAGTTTTTCTGTCAGAACTTTTAACGTTTTTAATTAAAATAAGATTTTTTAATGTTTTTTGATGTAGAATTTAATATTACACAAAAAAGTATTCCTAAGTTTTTTTAAAAAAAGTAATAATTTTCGAAATATATAGGGTCAAACAAAAAGTTTGTAAATATAAATTTGATCTTAGTTTTTCTGTCATAACTTTTAAACTTTTTAATTAAAATAAGATTTTTTAATGTTTTTTGATGTAAAATTTAATTTTACATAAATAAGTATTCCTGAGTTTTTTCAAAAGAACTGATACTTTTCGAGATATACAGGGTCAAACAAAAAGTTTGTAAATATAAATTTAATCTCAGTTTTTCTGTCATAACTTTTAACGTTTTTAATTAAAATAAGATTTTTTGATGTAGAATTTAATATTTCACAAAAAAGTATTCCTGAGTTTTTTCAAAAAAACTAATACTTTTCGAGATATATAGGGTCAAACAAAAAGTTTGTAAATATAAATTTGATCTCAGTTTTTCTGTCATAACTTTTAAAGTTTTTAATGAAAATTTAATTTTTTTTAGTTTTTTGATGTAAAATTTGATTTTACATAAAAAAGTATTTTTGAGTTTTTTCAAAAAAAGCAATACTTTTCGAGATATATAGGGTCAAACAAAAAGTTTGTAAATATAAATTTAATCTTAGTTCTTCTGTCATAACTTTTAACGTTTTTAATTAAAATAAGATTTTTTAATGTTTTTTGATGTAGAATTTAATAATTCACAAAAAAGTATTCCTTAATTTTTCAAAAAAACTAATAATTTTCGAGATATATAGGATCAAACAAAAAGTTTGTAAATATAAATTTGATCTTAGTTTTTCTGTCATAACTTGTAAAGTTGTTAATTAAGACGAGGTTTTTTAACGTTTTTTGATGTAAAATTTTCAAAAAAACTGATACTTTTCGAGATATACAGGGTCAAACAAAAAGTTTGTAAATATAAATTTAATCTTAGTTTTTCTGTCATAACTTTTAACGTTTTTAATTAAAATAAGATTTTTTGATGTAGAATTTAATATTACACAAAAAGGTGTTTTAAAGTTTTTTCTAAAAAACTAATACTTTTCGAGATATATAGGGTCAAACAAAAAGTTTGTAAATATAAATTTGATCTCAGTTTTTCTGTCATGACTTTTATCTTTTTTAATTAAAATAAGATTTTTTGATGCTTTTTTATGTAGAATCAAATATTACACAAAAAAAAATTCTTAAGTTTTTAAAAAAACTAATACTTTTCGAGATATATAGGGTCAAACAAAAAGTTTGTAAATATAAATTTGATCTCAGTTTTTCTGTCATAGCTTTTAAAGTTTTTAATTAAAATTTAATTTTTTGGGGTTTTTTTGATGTAAAATTTGATTTTACGTAAAAAAGTATTTTGAGTTTTTTAAAAAAAACTAATACTTTTTGAGATATATAGGGTCAAACAAAAAGTTTGTAAATATAAATTTGATCTTAGTTTTTCTGTCATAACTTGTAAAGTTTTTAATTAAGATGAGGTTTTTTAACGGTTTTTAATGTAAAATTTAATTTTACATAAAAAAGTATTCTTGAGTTTTTTTAAAAAAACTGATACTTTTCGAGATATACAGGGTCAAACAAAAAGTTTGTAAATATAAATTTAATCTTAGTTTTTCTGTCATAACTTTTAACGTTTTTAATTAAAATAAGATTTTTTGATGTAGAATTTAATATTACACAAAAAAGTCTTTTAAAGTTTTTTCTAAAAAACTAATACTTTTCGAGATATATAGGGTCAAACAAAAAGTTTGTAAATATAAATTTGATCTCAGTTTTTCTGTCATAACTTTTAAAGTTTTTAATTAAAATGAGATTTTTTGGGGTTTTTGATGTAAAATTTAATTTTACATAAAAAAGTATTCTTGGGTTTTTTCAAAAAAACTGATACTTTTCGAGATATACAGGGTCAAACAAAAAGTTTGTAAATATAAATTTAATCTCAGTTTTTCTGTCATAACTTTTATCGTTTTTAATTAAAATAAGATTTTTTGATGTTTTTTTATGTAGAATCAAATTTTTCACAAAAAAAATACTTAAGTTTTTAAAAAAACTAATACTTTTCGAGATATATAGGGTCAAACAAAAAGTTTGTAAATATAAATTTGATCTCAGTTTTTCTGTCATAACTTTTAAAGTTTTTAATTAAAATGTAATTTTTTGAGGTTTTTTGATGTAAAATTTGATTTTACGTAAAAAAGTATTTTTGAATTTTTTCAAAGAAACTAATACTTTTCGAGATATATAGGGTCAAACAAAAAGTTTGTAAATATAAATTTAATCTCAGTTTTTCTGTCATAACTTTTAACGTTTTTAATTAAAATAAGATTTTTTAATGTTTTTTGATGTAGAATTTAATATTACACAAAAAAGTATTTTTAAGTTTTTTTAAAAAAACTAATAATTTTCGAGATATATAGGGTCAAACAAAAAGTTTGTAAATATAAATTTGATCTTAGTTTTTCTGTCATAACTTTTAAAGTTTTTAATTAAAATAAGATTTTTTAATGTTTTTTGATGTAAAATTTAATTTTACATAAATAAGTATTCTTGAGTTTTTTCAAAAGAACTGATACTTTTCGAGATATACAGGGTCAAACAAAAAGTTTGTAAATATAAATTTAATCTCAGTTTTTCTGTCATAACTTTTAACGTTTTTAATTAAAATAAGATTTTCTGATGTAGAATTTAATATTTCACAAAAAAGTATTCTTGAGTTTTTCCAAAAAAACTAATACTTTTCGAGATATATAGGGTCAAACAAAAAGTTTGTAAATATAAATTTGATCTCAGATTTTCTGTCATGACTTTTAAAGTTTTTAATAAAAATGAGATTTTTTGGGGTTTTTTGATGTAAAATTTGATTTTACGTGAAGAAGTATGGTTGAGTTTTTTCAAAGAAACTAATACTTTTCGAGAAATATGAGGTCAAACAAAAAGTTTGTAAATATAAATTTAATCTCAGTTTTTCTGTCATAACTTTTAACGTTTTTAATTAAAATAAGATTTTTTAATGTTTTTTAATGTAGAATTTAATATTACACAAAAAAGTATTCTTAAGTTTTTTTAAAAAAAACTAATAATTTTCGAGATATATAGGGTCAAACAAAAAGTTTGTAAATATAAATTTGATCTTAGTTTTTCTGTCATAACTTGTAAAGTTTTTAATTAAGATAAGGTTTTTTAACGTTTTTTGATGTAAAATTTAATTTTACATAAAAAAGTATTCTTGAGTTTTTTCAAAAAAACTGATACTTTTCGAGATATACAGGGTCAAACAAAAAGTTTGTAAATATAAATTTTATCTTAGTTTTTCTGTCATAACTTTTAACGTTTTTAATTAAAATAAGATTTTTTAATGTAGAATTTAATATTACACAAAAAGGTGTTTTAAAGTTTTTTCTAAAAAACTAATACTTTTCGAGATATATAGGGTCAAACAAAAAGTTTGTAAATATAAATTTGATCTCAGTTTTTCTGTCATGACTTTTAAAGTTTTTAATAAAAATGAGATGATTTGGGGTTTTTTGATGTAAAATTTGATTTTACGTAAAGAAGTATTTTTAAGTTTTTTCAAAGAAACTAATACTTTTCGAGAAATATGAGGTCAAACAAAAAGTTTGTAAATATAAATTTAATCTCAGTTTTTCTGTCATAACTTTTAACGTTTTTAATTAAAATAAGATTTTTTAATGTTTTTTAATGTAGAATTTAATATTACACAAAAAAGTATTCCTAAGTTTTTTTAAAAAAAACTAATAATTTTCGAGATATATAGGGTCAAACAAAAAGTTTGTAAATATAAATTTGATCTTAGTTTTTCTGTCATAACTTTTAAAGTTTTTAATTAAAATAAGCTTTTTTAATGTTTTTTGATGTAGAATTTAATTTTACATAAATAAGTATTCTTAAGTTTTTTCAAAAGAACTGATACTTTTCGAGATATACAGGGTCAAACAAAAAGTTTGTAAATATAAATTTAATCTCAGTTTTTCTGTCATAACTTTTAACGTTTTTAATTAAAATAAGATTTTTTTATGTAAAATTTAATATTTCACAAAAAAGTATTCCTAAGTTTTTTTAAAAAACTAATACTTTTCGAGATATATAGGGTCAAACAAAAAGTTTGTAAATATAAATTTGATCTTAGTTTTTCTGTCATAACTTTTAAAGTTTTAAATTAAAATGAGGTTTTTTAACGTTTTTTTATGTAAAATTTAATTTTACATAAAAAAGTATTCTTAAGTTTTTCCAAAAAAACTGATACTTTTCGAGATATACAGGGTCAAACAAAAAGTTTGTAAATATAAATTTAATCTTAGTTTTTCTGTCATAACTTTTAACGTTTTTAATTAAAATAAGATTTTTTGATGTAGAATTTAATATTACACAAAATAGTTATTTACGTAACGAGTTATGAAAAGTCCAATTTTGTTTAACGAGTGTGATGTTGCAGCAAGAGCGTAGCGAGTGCTGCAAATGAACACGAGTTAAACAAAATGGCGTTTTATAACGAGTTCCGTACAAGATTTTTTATAATTTTGACGAAATTCCATAATTAATAAAAATCATAATTATCTAATAATAATTAAAAACAATCTAGTTCTCGTGTTTATTTTGCATTGATAGCTTTCTAATGACAATTCTATTTAATACAGATATAATTAAAAGGTAAGTTTCTGACTTAAATATTAAATATGCTTATTTAATTTTTTGTTTAAAAATGTCTGCTTTTAAATATTTCTTTAATAAAGTTAGTATAAAATAGTTCTTAGTTGTTTATATTTGCTTTATATTTTTCGTAACTTGTTTTGAAATGAACTTTTCAAAACTAGTTACGTAAAGTTTTACTTTTCAAAACTAGTTATGAAAAGTAATGACTTTCAAAACTGACAGCAGTTTTGAAAAATGTCACTTTACTTGTCAAAATTATAAAAAAGTGTTTTAAAGTTTTTTCTAAAAAACTTTTCGAGATATATAGGGTCAAACAAAAAGTTTGTAAATATAAATTTGGTCTCAGTTTTTCTGTCATAACTTTTAAAGTTCTTAATTAAAATGAGATTTTTTGGGGTTTTTTGATGTAAAATTTAATTTTACATAAAAAAGTATTCTTGGGTTTTTTCAAAAAAACTGATATTTTTCGAAATATACAGGGTCAAACAAAAAGTTTGTAAATATAAATTTAATCTCAGTTTTTCTGTCATAACTTTTATCGTTTTTAATTAAAATAAGATTTTTTAATGTTTTTTAATGTAGAATTTAATATTACACAAAAAAGTATTCTTAAGTTTTTTTAAAAAAAACTAATAATTTTCGAGATATATAGGGTCAAACAAAAAGTTTGTAAATATAAATTTAATCTTAGTTTTTCTGTCATAACTTTTAAAGTTTTTAATTAAAATAAGATTTTTTAATGTTTTTTGATGTAAAATTTAATTTTACATAAATAAGTATTCTCGAGTTTTTTCAAAAGAACTGATACTTTTCGAGATATACAGGGTCAAACAAAAAGTTTGTAAATATAAATTTAATCTCAGTTTTTCTGTCATAACTTTTAAAGTTTTTAATTAAAATAAGATTTTTTAATGTTTTTTTATGTGAAATTTAATTTTACATAAATAAGTATTCATGAGTTTTTTCAAAAGAACTGATACTTTTCGAGATATACAGGGTCAAACAAAAAGTTTGTAAATATAAATTTAATCTCAGTTTTTCTGTCATAACTTTTAACGTTTTTAATTAAAATAAGATTTTTTGATGTAGAATTTAATATTACACAAAAAAGTATTCTTAAGTTTTTTTAAAAAAAACTAATAATTTTCGAGATATATAGGGTCAAACAAAAAGTTTGTAAATATAAATTTAATCTTAGTTTTTCTGTCATAACTTTTAAAGTTTTTAATTAAAATAAGATTTTTTAATGTTTTTTGATGTAAAATTTAATTTTACATAAATAAGTATTCTTGAGTTTTTTCAAAAGAACTGATACGTTTCGAGATATACAGGGTCAAACAAAAAGTTTGTAAATATAAATTTAATCTCAGTTTTTCTGTCATAATTTTTAACGTTTTTAATTAAAATAAGATTTTTTGATGTAAAATTTAATATTTCACAAAAAAGTATTCCTAAGTTTTTTCAAAAAACTAATACTTTTCGAGATATATAGGGTCAAACAAAAAGTTTGTAAATATAAATTTGATCTCAGTTTTTCTGTCATAACTTTTAAAGTTGTTAATTAAAATGTAATTTTTTGGGGTTTTTTGATGTAAAATTTGATTTTACGTAAAAAAGTATTTTTGAGTTTTTTTAAAGAAACTAATACTTTTCGAGATATATAGGGTCAAACAAAAAGTTTGTAAATATAAATTTAATCTCAGTTTTTCTGTCATAACTTTTAAAGTTTTTAATTAAAATAAGATTTTTTAATGTTTTTTGATGTAAAATTTAATTTTACATAAATAAGTATTCCTGAGTTTTTTCAAAAGAACTGATACTTTTCGAGATATACAGGGTCAAACAAAAAGTTTGTAAATATAAATTTAATCTCAGTTTTTCTGTTATAACTTTTAACGTTTTTAATTAAAATAAGATTTTTTGATGTAGAATTTAATATTTCACAAAAAAGTATTCTTGAGTTTTTTTAAAAAAACTAATACTTTTCGTGATATATAGGGTCAAACAAAAAGTTTGTAAATATAAATTTGATCTCAGTTTTTCTGTCATAACTTTTAAAGTTTTTAATGAAAATTTAATTTTTTGGAGTTTTTTGATGTAAAATTAGATTTTACATAAAAAAGTATTTTTGAGTTTTTTCAAAAAAACTAATACTTTTCGAGATATATAGGGTCAAACAAAAAGTTTGTAAATATAAATTTAATCTCAGTTCTTCTGTCATAACTTTTAACGTTGTTAATTAAAATAAGATTTTTTAATGTTTTTTAATGTAGAATTTAATAATTCACAAAAAAGTATTCCTTAATTTTTCAAAAAAACTAATAATTTTCGAGATATATAGGGTCAAACAAAAAGTTTGTAAATACAAATTTGATCTTAGTTTTTCTGTCATAACCTGTAAAGTTTTTAATTAAAATGACTTTTTTTAACGTTTTTTGATGTAAAATTTAATTTTACATAAAAAAGTATTCCTGAGTTTTTTCAAAAAAACTGATACTTTTCGAGATATACAGGGTCAAACAAAAAGTTTGTAAATATAAATTTAATCTTAGTTTTTCTGTCATAACTTTTAACGTTTTTAATTAAAATAAGATTTTTTGATGTAGAATTTAATATTACACAAAAAAGTGTTTTAAAGTTTTTTCTAAAAAACTAATACTTTTCGAGATATATAGGGTCAAACAAAAAGTTTGTATATATAAATTTGATCTCAGTTTTTCTGTCATAACTTTTAAAGTTTTTAATTAAAATGAGATTCTTTGGGGTTTTTTGATGTAAAATTTAATTTTACATAAAAAAGTATTCCTGGGTTTTTTCAAAAAAACTGATACTTTTCGAGATATACAGGGTCAAACAAAAAGTTTGTAAATATAAATTTAATCTTAGTTTTTCTGTCATAACTTTTAACGTTTTTAATTAAAATAAGATTTTTTGATGTAGAATTTAATATTACACAAAAAAGTGTTTTAAAGTTTTTTCTAAAAAACTAATACTTTTCGAGATATATAGGGTCAAACAAAAAGTTTGTAAATATAAATTTGATCTCAGTTTTTCTGTCATAACTTTTAAAGTTTTTATATAAAATGAGATTTTTTGATGTTTTTTTATGTAGAATCAAAATTTTACCAAAAAAAATACTTAAGTTTTTAAAAAAACTAACACTTTTCGAGATATATAGGGTCAAACAAAAAGTTTGTAAATATAAATTTGATCTCAGTTTTTCTGTCATAACTTTTAAAGTTTTTAATTAAAGTGTAATTTTTTGGGGTTTTTTGATGTAAAATTTGATTTTACGTAAAAAAGTATTTTTGAGTTTTTTTAAAGAAACTAATACTTTTCGAGATATATAGGGTCAAACAAAAAGTTTGTAAATATAAATTTAATCTCAGTTTTTCTGTCATAACTTTTAACGTTTTTAATTAAAATAAGATTTTTTAATAATTTTTGATGTAGAATTTAATATTACACAAAAAAGTATTCTTAAGTTTTTTAAAAAAACTAATAATTTTCGAGATATATAGGGTCAAACAAAAAGTTTGTAAATATAAATTTGATCTTAGTTTTTCTGTCATAACTTTTAAAGTTTTTAATTAAAATAAGATTTTTTAATGTTTTTTGATGTAAAATTTAATTTTACATAAATAAGTATTCTTGAGTTTTTTCAAAAGAACTGATACTTTTCGAGATATACAGGGTCAAACAAAAAGTTTGTAAATATAAATTTAATCTCAGTTTTTCTGTCATAACTTTTAACGTTTTTAATTAAAATAAGATTTTTTGATGTAGAATTTAATATTTCACAAAAAAGTATTCTTGAGTTTTTCCAAAAATACTAATACTTTTCGAGATATATAGGGTCAAACAAAAAGTTTGTAAATATAAATTTGATCTCAGATTTTCTGTCATAACTTTTAAAGTTTTTAATGAAAATTTAATTTTTTGGAGTTTTTTGATGTAAAATTTGATTTTACATAAAAAAGTATTTTTGAGTTTTTTCAAAAAAACTAATACTTTTCGAGATATATAGGGTCAAACAAAAAGTTTGTAAATATAAATTTAATCTTAGTTCTTCTGTCATAACTTTTAACGTTTTTAATTAAAATAAGATTTTTTACTGTTTTTTGATGTAAAATTTAATAATTCACAAAAAAGTATTCCTTAATTTTTCAAAAAAACTAATAATTTTCGAGATATATAGGGTCAAACAAAAAGTTTGTAAATATAAATTTGATCTTAGTTTTTCTGTCATAACTTGTAAAGTTTTTATTTATTAAGATGAGGTTTTTTAACGTTTTTTGATGTAAAATTTAATTTTACATAAAAAAGTATTCTTGAGTTTTTTCAAAAAAACTGATACTTTTCGAGATATACAGGGTCAAACAAAAAGTTTGTAAATATAAATTTAATCTTAGTTTTTCTGTCATAACTTTTAACGTTTTTAATTAAAATAAGATTTTTTGATGTAGAATTTAATATTACACAAAAAGGTGTTTTAAAGTTTTTTCTAAAAAACTAATACTTTTCGAGATATATAGGGTCAAACAAAAAGTTTGTAAATATAAATTTGATCTCAGTTTTTCTGTCATGACTTTTAAAGTTTTTAATAAAAATGAGATTTTTTGGGGTTTTTTGATGTAAAATTTGATTTTACGTAAAAAAGTATTTTTGAGTTTTTTCAAAGAAACTAATACTTTTCGAGAAATATGAGGTCAAACAAAAAGTTTGTAAATATAAATTTAATCTCAGTTTTTCTGTCATAACTTTTAACGTTTTTAATTAAAATAAGATTTTTTAATGTTTTTTAATGTAGAATTTAATATTACACAAAAAAGTATTCCTAAGTTTTTTTAAAAAAAACTAATAATTTTCGAGATATATAGGGTCAAACAAAAAGTTTGTAAATATAAATTTGATCTTAGTTTTTCTGTCATAACTTTTAAAGTTTTTAATTAAAATAAGATTTTTTAATGTTTTTTGATGTAGAATTTAATTTTACATAAATAAGTATTCTTGAGTTTTTTCAAAAGAACTGATACTTTTCGAGATATACAGGGTCAAACAAAAAATTTGTAAATATAAATTTAATCTCAGTTTTTCTGTCATAACTTTTAACGTTTTTAATTAAAATAAGATTTTTTGATGTAGAATTTAATATTACACAAAAAAGTGTTTTAAAGTTTTTTCTAAAAAACTAATACTTTTCGAGATATATAGGGTCAAACAAAAAGTTTGTAAATATAAATTTGATCTCAGTTTTTCTGTCATAACTTTTAAAGTTTTTATATAAAATGAGATTTTTTGATGTTTTTTTATGTAGAATCAAAATTTTACCAAAAAAAATACTTAAGTTTTTAAAAAAACTAACACTTTTCGAGATATATAGGGTCAAACAAAAAGTTTGTAAATATAAATTTGATCTCAGTTTTTCTGTCATAACTTTTAAAGTTTTTAATTAAAGTGTAATTTTTTGGGGTTTTTTGATGTAAAATTTGATTTTACGTAAAAAAGTATTTTTGAGTTTTTTCAAAGAAACTAATACTTTTCGAGATATATAGGGTCAAACAAAAAGTTTGTAAATATAAATTTAATCTCAGTTTTTCTGTCATAACTTTTAACGTTTTTAATTAAAATAAGATTTTTTAATAATTTTTGATGTAGAATTTAATATTACACAAAAAAGTATTCTTAAGTTTTTTAAAAAAACTAATAATTTTCGAGATATATAGGGTCAAACAAAAAGTTTGTAAATATAAATTTGATCTTAGTTTTTCTGTCATAACTTTTAAAGTTTTTAATTAAAATAAGATTTTTTAATGTTTTTTGATGTAAAATTTAATTTTACATAAATAAGTATTCTTGAGTTTTTTCAAAAGAACTGATACTTTTCGAGATATACAGGGTCAAACAAAAAGTTTGTAAATATAAATTTAATCTCAGTTTTTCTGTCATAACTTTTAACGTTTTTAATTAAAATAAGATTTTTTGATGTAGAATTTAATATTTCACAAAAAAGTATTCTTGAGTTTTTCCAAAAATACTAATACTTTTCGAGATATATAGGGTCAAACAAAAAGTTTGTAAATATAAATTTGATCTCAGTTTTTCTGTCATAACTTTTAAAGTTTTTAATGAAAATTTAATTTTTTGGAGTTTTTTGATGTAAAATTAGATTTTACATAAAAAAGTATTTTTGAGTTTTTTCAAAAAAACTAATACTTTTCGAGATATATAGGGTCAAACAAAAAGTTTGTAAATATAAATTTAATCTCAGTTCTTCTGTCATAACTTTTAACGTTGTTAATTAAAATAAGATTTTTTAATGTTTTTTAATGTAGAATTTAATAATTCACAAAAAAGTATTCCTTAATTTTTCAAAAAAACTAATAATTTTCGAGATATATAGGGTCAAACAAAAAGTTTGTAAATACAAATTTGATCTTAGTTTTTCTGTCATAACCTGTAAAGTTTTTAATTAAAATGAGTTTTTTTAACGTTTTTTGATGTAAAATTTAATTTTACATAAAAAAGTATTCCTGAGTTTTTTCAAAAAAACTGATACTTTTCAAAATATACAGGGTCAAACAAAAAGTTTGTAAATATAAATTTAATCTTAGTTTTTCTGTCATAACTTTTAACGTTTTTAATTAAAATAAGATTTTTTGATGTAGAATTTAATATTCTACAAAAAAGTGTTTTAAAGTTTTTTCTAAAAAACTAATACTTTTCGAGATATATAGGGTCAAACAAAAAGTTTGTATATATAAATTTGATCTCAGTTTTTCTGTCATAACTTTTAAAGTTTTTAATTAAAATGAGATTCTTTGGGGTTTTTTGATGTAAAATTTAATTTTACATAAAAAAGTATTCTTGGGTTTTTTCAAAAAAACTGATACTTATCGAGATATACAGGGTCAAACAAAAAGTTTGTAAATATAAATTTAATCTTAGTTTTTCTGTCATAACTTTTAACGTTTTTAATTAAAATAAGATTTTTTGATGTAAAATTTAATATTACACAAAAAAGTGTTTTAAAGTTTTTTCTAAAAAACTAATACTTTTCGAGATATATAGGGTCAAACAAAAAGTTTGTAAATATAAATTTGATCTCAGCTTTTCTGTCATAACTTTTAAAGTTTTTATATAAAATGAGATTTTTTGGGGTTTTTTGATGTAAAATTTAATTTTACATCAAAAAGTATTCTTGGGTTTTTTCAAAAAAACTGATACTTTTCGAGATATACAGGGTCAAACAAAAAGTTTGTAAATATAAATTTAATCTCAGTTTTTCTGTCATAACTTTTATCGTTTTTAATTAAAATAAGATTTTTTGATGCTTTTTTATGTAGAATCAAATTTTTCACAAAAAAAAATACTTAAGTTTTTAAAAAAACTAACACTTTTCGAGATATATAGGGTCAAACAAAAAGTTTGTAAATATAAATTTGATCTCAGTTTTTCTGTCATAACTTTTAAAGTTTTTAATTAAAATGTAATTTTTTGGGGTTTTTTGATGTAAAATTTGATTTTACGTAAAAAAGTATTTTTGAGTTTTTTCAAAGAAACTAATACTTTTCGAGATATATAGGGTCAAACAAAAAGTTTGTAAATATAAATTTAATCTCAGTTTTTCTGTCATAACTTTTAACGTTTTTAATTAAAATAAGATTTTTTAATGTTTTTTGATGTAGAATTTAATATTACACAAAAAAGTATTCTTAAGTTTTTTAAAAAAACTAATAATTTTCGAGATATATAGGGTCAAACAAAAAGTTTGTAAATATAAATTTGATCTTAGTTTTTTTGTCATAACTTTTAAAGTTTTTAATTAAAATAAGATTTTTTAATGTTTTTTGATGTAAAATTTAATTTTACATAAATAAGTATTCTTGAGTTTTTTTAAAAGAACTGATACTTTTCGAGATATACAGGGTCAAACAAAAAGTTTGTAAATATAAATTTAATCTCAGTTTTTCTGTCATAACTTTTAACGTTTTTAATTAAAATAAGATTTTTTGATGTCGAATTTAATATTTCACAAAAAAGTATTCTTGAGTTTTTCCAAAAAAACTAATACTTTTCGAGATATATAGGGTCAAACAAAAAGTTTGTAAATATAAAATTGATCTCAGTTTTTCTGTCATAACTTTTAAAGTTTTTAATGAAAATGTAATTTTTTGGAATTTTTTGATGTAAAATTTGATTTTACATAAAAAAGTATTTTTGAGTTTTTTTAAAAAAACTAATACTTTTCGAGATATATAGGGTCAAACAAAAAGTTTGTAAATATAAATTTAATCTTAGTTCTTCTGTCATAACTTTTAACGTTTTTAATTAAAATAAGATTTTTTAATGTTTTTTGATGTAGAATTTAATAATTCACAAAAAAGTATTGCTTAATTTTTCAAAAAAACTAATAATTTTCGAGATATATAGGGTCAAACAAAAAGTTTGTAAATATAAATTTGATCTTAGTTTTTCTGTCATAACTTGTAAAGTTTTTAATTATTAAGATGAGGTTTTTCATCGTTTTTTGATGTAAAATTTAATTTTACATAAAAAAGTATTCCTGAGTTTTTTCAAAAAAACTGATACTTTTCGAGATATACAGGGTCAAACAAAAAGTTTGTAAATATAAATTTAATCTTAGTTTTTCTGTCATAACTTTTAACGTTTTTAATTAAAATAAGATTTTTTGATGTAGAATTTAATATTACACAAAAAAGTGTTTTAAAGTTTTTTCTAAAAAACTAATACTTTTCGAGATATATAGGGTCAAACAAAAAGTTTGTAAATATAAATTTGATCTCAGTTTTTCTGTCATAACTTTTAAAGTTTTTATATAAAATGAGATTTTTTGGGGTTTTTTGATGTAAAATTTAATTTTACATAAAAAAGTATTCTTGGGTTTTTTCAAAAAAACTGATACTTTTCGAGATATACAGGGTCAAACAAAAAGTTTGTAAATATAAATTTAATCTTAGTTTTTCTGTCATAACTTTTAACGTTTTTAATTAAAATAAGATTTTTTGATGTAGAATTTAATATTACACAAAAAAGTGTTTTAAAGTTTTTTCTAAAAAACTAATACTTTTCGAGATATATAGGGTCAAACAAAAAGTTTGTAAATATAAATTTGATCTCAGTTTTTCTGTCATAACTTTTAAAGTTTTTATATAAAATGAGATTTTTTGGGGTTTTTTGATGTAAAATTTAATTTTACATAAAAAAGTATTCTTGGGTTTTTTCAAAAAAACTAATACTTTTCGAGATATACAGGGTCAAACAAAAAGTTTGTAAATATAAATTTAATCTCAGTTTTTCTGTCATAACTTTTATCGTTTTTAATTAAAATAAGATTTTTTGATGTTTTTTTATGTAGAATCAAAATTTTACCAAAAAAAATACTTAAGTTTTTAAAAAAACTAACACTTTTCGAGATATATAGGGTCAAACAAAAAGTTTGTAAATATAAATTTGATCTCAGTTTTTCTGTCATAACTTTTAAAGTTTTTAATTAAAGTGTAATTTTTTGGGGTTTTGTGATGTAAAATTTGATTTTACGTAAAAAAGTATTTTTGAGTTTTTTCAAAGAAACTAATACTTTTCGAGATATATAGGGTCAAACAAAAAGTTTGTAAATATAAATTTAATCTCAGTTTTTCTGTCATAACTTTTAACGTTTTTAATTAAAATAAGATTTTTTAATAATTTTTGATGTAGAATTTAATATTACACAAAAAAGTATTCTTAAGTTTTTTAAAAAAACTAATAATTTTCGAGATATATAGGGTCAAACAAAAAGTTTGTAAATATAAATTTGATCTTAGTTTTTCTGTCATAACTTTTAAAGTTTTTAATTAAAATAAGATTTTTTAATGTTTTTTGATGTAAAATTTAATTTTACATAAATAAGTATTCTTGAGTTTTTTCAAAAGAACTGATACTTTTCGAGATATACAGGGTCAAACAAAAAGTTTGTAAATATAAATTTAATCTCAGTTTTTCTGTCATAACTTTTAACGTTTTTAATTAAAATAAGATTTTTTGATGTAGAATTTAATATTTCACAAAAAAGTATTCTTGAGTTTTTCCAAAAAAACTAATACTTTTCGAGATATATAGGGTCAAACAAAAAGTTTGTAAATATAAATTTGATCTCAGATTTTCTGTCATAACTTTTAAAGTTTTTAATTAAAATTTAATTTTTTGGAGTTTTTTGATGTAAAATTTGATTTTACATAAAAAAGTATTTTTGAGTTTTTTCAAAAAAACTAATACTTTTCGAGATATATAGGGTCAAACAAAAAGTTTGTAAATATAAATTTAATCTTAGTTCTTCTGTCATAACTTTTAACGTTTTTAATTAAAATAAGATTTTTTACTGTTTTTTGATGTAGAATTTAATAATTCACAAAAAAGTATTCCTTAATTTTTCAAAAAAAACTAATAATTTTCGAGATATATAGGGTCAAACAAAAAGTTTGTAAATATAAATTTGATCTTAGATTTTCTGTCATAACTTGTAAAGTTTTTATTTATTAAGATGAGGTTTTTTAACGTTTTTTGATGTAAAATTTAATTTTACATAAAAAAGTATTCTTGAGTTTTTTCAAAAAAACTGATACTTTTCGAGATATACAGGGTCAAACAAAAAGTTTGTAAATATAAATTTAATCTTAGTTTTTCTGTCATAACTTTTAACGTTTTTAATTAAAATAAGATTTTTTGATGTAGAATTTAATATTACACAAAAAGGTGTTTTAAAGTTTTTTCTAAAAAACTAATACTTTTCGAGATATATAGGGTCAAACAAAAAGTTTGTAAATATAAATTTGATCTCAGTTTTTCTGTCATGACTTTTAAAGTTTTTAATAAAAATGAGATTTTTTGGGGTTTTTTGATGTAAAATTTGATTTTACGTAAAGAAGTATTTTTGAGTTTTTTCAAAGAAACTAATACTTTTCGAGAAATATGAGGTCAAACAAAAAGTTTGTAAATATAAATTTAATCTCAGTTTTTCTGTCATAACTTTTAACGTTTTTAATTAAAATAAGATTTTTTAATGTTTTTTAATGTAGAATTTAATATTACACAAAAAAGTATTCCTAAGTTTTTTTAAAAAAAACTAATAATTTTCGAGATATATAGGGTCAAACAAAAAGTTTGTAAATATAAATTTGATCTTAGTTTTTCTGTCATAACTTTTAAAGTTTTTAATTAAAATAAGATTTTTTAATGTTTTTTTATGTAGAATTTAATTTTACATAAATAAGTATTCTTGAGTTTTTTCAAAAGAACTGATACTTTTCGAGATATACAGGGTCAAACAAAAAATTTGTAAATATAAATTTAATCTCAGTTTTTCTGTCATAACTTTTAACGTTTTTAATTAAAATAAGATTTTTTGATGTAAAATTTAATATTTCACAAAAAAGTATTCCTAAGTTTTTTTAAAAAACTAATACGTTTCGAGATATATAGGGTCAAACAAAAAGTTTGTAAATATAAATTTGATCTTAGTTTTTCTGTCATAACTTTTAAAGTTTTAAATTAAAATGAGGTTTTTTAACGTTTTTTTATGTAAAATTTAATTCTACATAAAAAAGTATTCTTGAGTTTTTCCAAAAAAACTGATACTTTTCGAGATATACAGGGTCAGACAAAAAGTTTGTAAAGATAAATTTAATCTTAGTTTTTCTGTCATAACTTTTAACGTTTTTAATTAAAATAAGATTTTTTGATGTAGAATTTAATATCACACAAAATAGTTATTTACGTAACGAGTTATGAAAAGTCCAATTTTGTTTAACGAGTGTGATGTTGCAGCAAGAGCGTAGCGAGTGCTGCAAATGAACACGAGTTAAACAAAATGGCGTTTTATAACGAGTTCCGTACAAGATTTTTTATAATTTTGACGAAATTCCATAATTAAGAAAAATCATAATTATCTAATAATAATTAAAAACAATCTAGTTCTCGTGTTTATTTTGCATTGATAGCTTTCTAATGACAATTCTTTTTAATACAGATATAATTAAAAGGTAAGTTTCTGACTTAAATATTAAATATGCTTATTTAATTTTTTGTTTAAAAATGTCTGCTTTTAAATATTTCTTTAATAAAGTTAGTATAAAATAGTTCTTAGTTGTTTATATTTGCTTTATATTTTTCGTAACTTGTTTTGAAATGAACTTTTCAAAACTAGTTACGTAAAGTTTTACTTTTCAAAACTAGTTATGAAAAGTAATGACTTTCAAAACTGACAGCAGTTTTGAAAAATGTCACTTTACTTGTCAAAATTATAAAAAAGTGTTTTAAAGTTTTTTCTAAAAAACTTTTCGAGATATATAGGGTCAAACAAAAAGTTTGTAAATATAAATTTGGTCTCAGTTTTTCTGTCATAACTTTTAAAGTTTTTAATTAAAATGAGATTTTTTGGGGTTTTTTGATGTAAAATTTAATTTTACATAAAAAAGTATTCTTGGGTTTTTTCAAAAAAACTGATATTTTTCGAAATATACAGGGTCAAACAAAAAGTTTGTAAATATAAATTTAATCTCAGTTTTTCTGTCATAACTTTTATCGTTTTTAATTAAAATAAGATTTTTTAATGTTTTTTAATGTAGAATTTAATATTACACAAAAAAGTATTCTTAAGTTTTTTTAAAAAAAACTAATAATTTTCGAGATATATAGGGTCAAACAAAAAGTTTGTAAATATAAATTTAATCTTAGTTTTTCTGTCATAACTTTTAAAGTTTTTAATTAAAATAAGATTTTTTAATGTTTTTTGATGTAAAATTTAATTTTACATAAATAAGTATTCTCGAGTTTTTTCAAAAGAACTGATACTTTTCGAGATATACAGGGTCAAACAAAAAGTTTGTAAATATAAATTTAATCTCAGTTTTTCTGTCATAACTTTTAACGTTTTTAATTAAAATAAGATTTTTTGATGTAAAATTTAATATTTCACAAAAAAGTATTCCTAAGTTTTTTCAAAAAACTAATACTTTTCGAGATATATAGGGTCAAACAAAAAGTTTGTAAATATAAATTTGATCTCAGTTTTTCTGTCATAACTTTTAAATTTTTTAATTAAAATGTAATTTTTTGGGGTTTTTTGATGTAAAATTTGATTTTACGTAAAAAAGTATTTTTGAGTTTTTTCAAAGAAACTAATACTTTTCGAGATATATAGGGTCAAACAAAAAGTTTGTAAATATAAATTTAATCTCAGTTTTTCTGTCATAACTTTTAAAGTTTTTAATTAAAATAAGATTTTTTAATGTTTTTTGATGTGAAATTTAATTTTACATAAATAAGTATTCATGAGTTTTTTCAAAAGAACTGATACTTTTCGAGATATACAGGGTCAAACAAAAAGTTTGTAAATATAAATTTAATCTCAGTTTTTCTGTCATAACTTTTAACGTTTTTAATTAAAATAAGATTTTTTGATGTAGAATTTAATATTTCACAAAAAAGTATTCCTGAGTTTTTTTAAAAAAACTAATACTTTTCGTGATATATAGGGTCAAACAAAAAGTTTGTAAATATAAATTTGATCTCAGTTTTTCTGTCATAACTTTTAAAGTTTTTAATGAAAATTTAATTTTTTGGAGTTTTTTGATGTAAAATTAGATTTTACATAAAAAAGTATTTTTGAGTTTTTTCAAAAAAACTAATACTTTTCGAGATATATAGGGTCAAACAAAAAGTTTGTAAATATAAATTTAATCTCAGTTCTTCTGTCATAACTTTTAACGTTGTTAATTAAAATAAGATTTTTTAATGTTTTTTAATGTAGAATTTAATAATTCACAAAAAAGTATTCCTTAATTTTTCAAAAAAACTAATAATTTTCGAGATATATAGGGTCAAACAAAAAGTTTGTAAATACAAATTTGATCTTAGTTTTTCTGTCATAACCTGTAAAGTTTTTAATTAAAATGAGTTTTTTTAACGTTTTTTGATGTAAAATTTAATTTTACATAAAAAAGTATTCCTGAGTTTTTTCAAAAAAACTGATACTTTTCAAAATATACAGGGTCAAACAAAAAGTTTGTAAATATAAATTTAATCTTAGTTTTTCTGTCATAACTTTTAACGTTTTTAATTAAAATAAGAATTTTTGATGTAGAATTTAATATTATACAAAAAAGTGTTTTAAAGTTTTTTCTAAAAAACTAATACTTTTCGAGATATATAGGGTCAAACAAAAAGTTTGTATATATAAATTTGATCTCAGTTTTTCTGTCATAACTTTTAAAGTTTTTAATTAAAATGAGATTCTTTGGGGTTTTTTGATGTAAAATTTAATTTTACATAAAAAAGTATTCTTGGGTTTTTTCAAAAAAACTGATACTTATCGAGATATACAGGGTCAAACAAAAAGTTTGTAAATATAAATTTAATCTTAGTTTTTCTGTCATAACTTTTAACGTTTTTAATTAAAATAAGATTTTTTGATGTAAAATTTAATATTACACAAAAAAGTGTTTTAAAGTTTTTTCTAAAAAACTAATACTTTTCGAGATATATAGGGTCAAACAAAAAGTTTGTAAATATAAATTTGATCTCAGTTTTTCTGTCATAACTTTTAAAGTTTTTATATAAAATGAGATTTTTTGGGGTTTTTTGATGTAAAATTTAATTTTACATCAAAAAGTATTCTTGGGTTTTTTCAAAAAAACTGATACTTTTCGAGATATACAGGGTCAAACAAAAAGTTTGTAAATATAAATTTAATCTCAGTTTTTCTGTCATAACTTTTATCGTTTTTAATTAAAATAAGATTTTTTGATGTTTTTTTATGTAGAATCAAATTTTTCACAAAAAAAAAATACTTAAGTTTTTAAAAAAACTAACACTTTTCGAGATATATAGGGTCAAACAAAAAGTTTGTAAATATAAATTTGATCTCAGTTTTTCTGTCATAACTTTTAAAGTTTTTAATTAAAATGTAATTTTTTGGGGTTTTTTGATGTAAAATTTGATTTTACGTAAAAAAGTATTTTTGAGTTTTTTCAAAGAAACTAATACTTTTCGAGATATATAGGGTCAAACAAAAAGTTTGTAAATATAAATTTAATCTCAGTTTTTCTGTCATAACTTTTAACGTTTTTAATTAAAATAAGATTTTTTAATGTTTTTTGATGTAGAATTTAATATTACACAAAAAAGTATTTTTAAGTTTTTTAAAAAAACTAATAATTTTCGAGATATATAGGGTCAAACAAAAAGTTTGTAAATATAAATTTGATCTTAGTTTTTTTGTCATAACTTTTAAAGTTTTTAATTAAAATAAGATTTTTTAATGTTTTTTGATGTAAAATTTAATTTTACATAAATAAGTATTCTTGAGTTTTTTTAAAAGAACTGATACTTTTCGAGATATACAGGGTCAAACAAAAAGTTTGTAAATATAAATTTAATCTCAGTTTTTCTGTCATAACTTTTAACGTTTTTAATTAAAATAAGATTTTTTGATGTCGAATTTAATATTTCACAAAAAAGTATTCTTGAGTTTTTCCAAAAAAACTAATACTTTTCGAGATATATAGGGTCAAACAAAAAGTTTGTAAATATAAAATTGATCTCAGTTTTTCTGTCATAACTTTTAAAGTTTTTAATGAAAATTTAATTTTTTGGAATTTTTTGATGTAAAATTTGATTTTACATAAAAAAGTATTTTTGAGTTTTTTTAAAAAAACTAATACTTTTCGAGATATATAGGGTCAAACAAAAAGTTTGTAAATATAAATTTAATCTTAGTTCTTCTGTCATAACTTTTAACGTTTTTAATTAAAATAAGATTTTTTAATGTTTTTTGATGTAGAATTTAATAATTCACAAAAAAGTATTGCTTAATTTTTCAAAAAAACTAATAATTTTCGAGATATATAGGGTCAAACAAAAAGTTTGTAAATATAAATTTGATCTTAGTTTTTCTGTCATAACTTGTAAAGTTTTTAATTATTAAGATGAGGTTTTTCAACGTTTTTTGATGTAAAATTTAATTTTACATAAAAAAGTATTCCTGAGTTTTTTCAAAAAAACTGATACTTTTCGAGATATACAGGGTCAAACAAAAAGTTTGTAAATATAAATTTAATCTTAGTTTTTCTGTCATAACTTTTAACGTTTTTAATTAAAATAAGATTTTTTGATGTAGAATTTAATATTACACAAAAAGGTGTTTTAAAGTTTTTTCTAAAAAACTAATACTTTTCGAGATATATAGGGTCAAACAAAAAGTTTGTAAATATAAATTTGATCTCAGTTTTTCTGTCATGACTTTTAAAGTTTTTAATAAAAATGAGATTTTTTGGGGTTTTTTGATGTAAAATTGGATTTTACATAAAAAAGTATTTTTGAGTTTTTTCAAAGAAACTAATACTTTTCGAGAAATATGAGGTCAAACAAAAAGTTTGTAAATATAAATTTAATCTCAGTTTTTCTGTCATAACTTTTAACGTTTTTAATTAAAATAAGATTTTTTAATGTTTTTTAATGTAGAATTTAATATTACACAAAAAAGTATTCCTAAGTTTTTTTAAAAAAAACTAATAATTTTCGAGATATATAGGGTCAAACAAAAAGTTTGTAAATATAAATTTGATCTTAGTTTTTCTGTCATAACTTTTAAAGTTTTTAATTAAAATAAGATTTTTTAATGTTTTTTGATGTAGAATTTAATTTTACATAAATAAGTATTCTTGAGTTTTTTCAAAAGAACCGATACTTTTCGAGATATACAGGGTCAAACAAAAAATTTGTAAATATAAATTTAATCTCAGTTTTTCTGTCATAACTTTTAACGTTTTTAATTAAAATAAGATTTTTTGATGTAAAATTTAATATTTCACAAAAAAGTATTCCTAAGTTTTTTTAAAAAACTAATACTTTTCGAGATATATAGGGTCAAACAAAAAGTTTGTAAATATAAATTTGATCTTAGTTTTTCTGTCATAACTTTTAAAGTTTTAAATTAAAATGAGGTTTTTTAACGTTTTTTTATGTAAAATTTAATTCTACATAAAAAAGTATTCTTGAGTTTTTCCAAAAAAACTGATACTTTTCGAGATATACAGGGTCAGACAAAAAGTTTGTAAAGATAAATTTAATCGTAGTTTTTCTGTCATAACTTTTAACGTTTTTAATTAAAATAAGATTTTTTGATGTAGAATTTAATATTACACAAAATAGTTATTTACGTAACGAGTTATGAAAAGTCCAATTTTGTTTAACGAGTGTGATGTTGCAGCAAGAGCGTAGCGAGTGCTGCAAATGAACACGAGTTAAACAAAATGGCGTTTTATAACGAGTTCCGTACAAGATTTTTTATAATTTTGACGAAATTCCATAATTAATAAAAATCATAATTATCTAATAATAATTAAAAACAATCTAGTTCTCGTGTTTATTTTGCATTGATAGCTTTCTAATGACAATTCTATTTAATACAGATATAATTAAAAGGTAAGTTTCTGACTTAAATATTAAATATGCTTATTTAATTTTTTGTTTAAAAATGTCTGCTTTTAAATATTTCTTTAATAAAGTTAGTATAAAATAGTTCTTAGTTGTTTATATTTGCTTTATATTTTTCGTAACTTGTTTTGAAATGAACTTTTCAAAACTAGTTACGTAAAGTTTTACTTTTCAAAACTAGTTATGAAAAGTAATGACTTTCAAAACCGACAGCAGTTTTGAAAAATGTCACTTTACTTGTCAAAATTATAAAAAAGTGTTTTAAAGTTTTTTCTAAAAAACTTTTCGAGATATATAGGGTCAAACAAAAAGTTTGTAAATATAAATTTGGTCTCAGTTTTTCTGTCATAACTTTTAAAGTTTTTAATTAAAATGAGATTTTTTGGGGTTTTTTAATGTAAAATTTAATTTTACATAAAAAAGTATTCTTGGGTTTTTTCAAAAAAACTGATATTTTTCGAAATATACAGGGTCAAACAAAAAGTTTGTAAATATAAATTTAATCTCAGTTTTTCTGTCATAACTTTTATCGTTTTTAATTAAAATAAGATTTTTTAATGTTTTTTAATGTAGAATTTAATATTACACAAAAAAGTATTCTTAAGTTTTTTAAAAAAAAACTAATAATTTTCGAGATATATAGGGTCAAACAAAAAGTTTGTAAATATAAATTTAATCTTAGTTTTTCTGTCATAACTTTTAAAGTTTTTAATTAAAATAAGATTTTTTAATGTTTTTTGATGTAAAATTTAATTTTACATAAATAAGTATTCTCGAGTTTTTTCAAAAGAACTGATACTTTTCGAGATATACAGGGTCAAACAAAAAGTTTGTAAATATAAATTTAATCTCAGTTTTTCTGTCATAACTTTTAACGTTTTTAATTAAAATAAGATTTTTTGATGTAAAATTTAATATTTCACAAAAAAGTATTCCTAAGTTTTTTCAAAAAACTAATACTTTTCGAAATATATAGGGTCAAACAAAAAGTTTGTAAATATAAATTTGATCTCAGTTTTTCTGTCATAACTTTTAAATTTTTTAATTAAAATGTAATTTTTTGGGGTTTTTTGATGTAAAATTTGATTTTACGTAAAAAAGTATTTTTGAGTTTTTTCAAAGAAACTAATACTTTTCGAGATATATAGGGTCAAACAAAAAGTTTGTAAATATAAATTTAATCTCAGTTTTTCTGTCATAACTTTTAAAGTTTTTAATTAAAATAAGATTTTTTAATGTTTTTTGATGTAAAATTTAATTTTACATAAATAAGTATTCTTGAGTTTTTTTAAAAGAACTGATACTTTTCGAGATATACAGGGTCAAACAAAAAGTTTGTAAATATAAATTTAATCTCAGTTTTTCTGTCATAACTTTTAACGTTTTTAATTAAAATAAGATTTTTTGATGTCGAATTTAATATTTCACAAAAAAGTATTCTTGAGTTTTTCCAAAAAAACTAATACTTTTCGAGATATATAGGGTCAAACAAAAAGTTTGTAAATATAAAATTGATCTGAGTTTTTCTGTCATAACTTTTAAAGTTTTTAATGAAAATTTAATTTTTTGGAATTTTTTGATGTAAAATTTGATTTTACATAAAAAAGTATTTTTGAGTTTTTTTAAAAAAACTAATACTTTTCGAGATATATAGGGTCAAACAAAAAGTTTGTAAATATAAATTTAATCTTAGTTCTTCTGTCATAACTTTTAACGTTTTTAATTAAAATAAGATTTTTTAATGTTTTTTGATGTAGAATTTAATAATTCACAAAAAAGTATTGCTTAATTTTTCAAAAAAACTAATAATTTTCGAGATATATAGGGTCAAACAAAAAGTTTGTAAATATAAATTTGATCTTAGTTTTTCTGTCATAACTTGTAAAGTTTTTAATTATTAAGATGAGGTTTTTCAACGTTTTTTGATGTAAAATTTAATTTTACATAAAAAAGTATTCCTAAATTTTTTCAAAAAAACTGATACTTTTCGAGATATACAGGGTCAAACAAAAAGTTTGTAAATATAAATTTAATCTTAGTTTTTCTGTCATAACTTTTAACGTTTTTAATTAAAATAAGATTTTTTGATGTAGAATTTAATATTACACAAAAAGGTGTTTTAAAGTTTTTTCTAAAAAACTAATACTTTTCGAGATATATAGGGTCAAACAAAAAGTTTGTAAATATGAATTTGATCTCAGTTTTTCTGTCATGACTTTTAAAGTTTTTAATAAAAATGAGATTTTTTGGGGTTTTTTGATTTAAAATTTAATTTTACATAAAAAAGTATTCCTGAGTTTTTTCAAAAAAACTGATACTTTTCGAGATATACAGGGTCAAACAAAAAGTTTGTAAATATAAATTTAATCTTAGTTTTTCTGTCATAACTTTTAACGTTTTTAATTAAAATAAGATTTTTTGATGTAGAATTTAATATTACACAAAAAAGTGTTTTAAAGTTTTTTCTAAAAAACTAATACTTTTCGAGATATATAGGGTCAAACAAAAAGTTTGTAAATATAAATTTGATCTCAGTTTTTCTGTCATAACTTTTAAAGTTTTTATATAAATGAGATTTTTTGGGGTTTTTTGATGTAAAATTTAATTTTACATAAAAAAGTATTCTTGGGTTTTTTCAAAAAAACTGATACTTTTCGAGATATACAGGGTCAAACAAAAAGTTTGTAAATATAAATTTAATCTCAGTTTTTCTGTCATAACTTTTAACGTTTTTAATTAAAATAAGATTTTTTGATGTAGAATTTAATATTTCACAAAAAAGTATTCTTGAGTTTTTCCAAAAAAACTGATACTTTTCGAGATATACAGGGTCAGACAAAAAGTTTGTAAAGATAAATTTAATCGTAGTTTTTCTGTCATAACTTTTAACGTTTTTAATTAAAATAAGATTTTTTGATGTAGAATTTAATATTACACAAAATAGTTATTTACGTAACGAGTTATGAAAAGTCCAATTTTGTTTAACGAGTGTGATGTTGCAGCAAGAGCGTAGCGAGTGCTGCAAATGAACACGAGTTAAACAAAATGGCGTTTTATAACGAGTTCCGTACAAGATTTTTTATAATTTTGACGAAATTCCATAATTAATAAAAATCATAATTATCTAATAATAATTAAAAACAATCTAGTTCTCGTGTTTATTTTGCATTGATAGCTTTCTAATGACAATTCTATTTAATACAGATATAATTAAAAGGTAAGTTTCTGACTTAAATATTAAATATGCTTATTTAATTTTTTGTTTAAAAATGTCTGCTTTTAAATATTTCTTTAATAAAGTTAGTATAAAATAGTTCTTAGTTGTTTATATTTGCTTTATATTTTTCGTAACTTGTTTTGAAATGAACTTTTCAAAACTAGTTACGTAAAGTTTTACTTTTCAAAACTAGTTATGAAAAGTAATGACTTTCAAAACCGACAGCAGTTTTGAAAAATGTCACTTTACTTGTCAAAATTATAAAAAAGTGTTTTAAAGTTTTTTCTAAAAAACTTTTCGAGATATATAGGGTCAAACAAAAAGTTTGTAAATATAAATTTGGTCTCAGTTTTTCTGTCATAACTTTTAAAGTTTTTAATTAAAATGAGATTTTTTGGGGTTTTTTGATGTAAAATTTAATTTTACATAAAAAAGTATTCTTGGGTTTTTTCAAAAAAACTGATATTTTTCGAAATATACAGGGTCAAACAAAAAGTTTGTAAATATAAATTTAATCTCAGTTTTTCTGTCATACCTTTTATCGTTTTTAATTAAAATAAGATTTTTTAATGTTTTTTAATGTAGAGTTTAATATTACACAAAAAAGTATTCTTAAGTTTTTTTAAAAAAAACTAATAATTTTCGAGATATATAGGGTCAAACAAAAAGTTTGTAAATATAAATTTAATCTTAGTTTTTCTGTCATAACTTTTAAAGTTTTTAATTAAAATAAGATTTTTTAATGTTTTTTGATGTAAAATTTAATTTTACATAAATAAGTATTCTCGAGTTTTTTCAAAAGAACTGATACTTTTCGAGATATACAGGGTCAAACAAAAAGTTTGTAAATATAAATTTAATCTCAGTTTTTCTGTCATAACTTTTAACGTTTTTAATTAAAATAAGATTTTTTGATGTAAAATTTAATATTTCACAAAAAAGTATTCCTAAGTTTTTTCAAAAAACTAATACTTTTCGAGATATATAGGGTCAAACAAAAAGTTTGTAAATATAAATTTGATCTCAGTTTTTCTGTCATAACTTTTAAATTTTTTAATTAAAATGTAATTTTTTGGGGTTTTTTGATGTAAAATTTGATTTTACGTAAAAAAGTATTTTTGAGTTTTTTCAAAGAAACTAATACTTTTCGAGATATATAGGGTCAAACAAAAAGTTTGTAAATATAAATTTAATCTCAGTTTTTCTGTCATAACTTTTAAAGTTTTTAATTAAAATAAGATTTTTTAATGTTTTTTGATGTAAAATTTAATTTTACATAAATAAGTATTCTTGAGTTTTTTTAAAAGAACTGATACTTTTCGAGATATACAGGGTCAAACAAAAAGTTTGTAAATATAAATTTAATCTCAGTTTTTCTGTCATAACTTTTAACGTTTTTAATTAAAATAAGATTTTTTGATGTCGAATTTAATATTTCACAAAAAAGTATTCTTGAGTTTTTCCAAAAAAACTAATACTTTTCGAGATATATAGGGTCAAACAAAAAGTTTGTAAATATAAAATTGATCTGAGTTTTTCTGTCATAACTTTTAAAGTTTTTAATGAAAATTTAATTTTTTGGAATTTTTTGATGTAAAATTTGATTTTACATAAAAAAGTATTTTTGAGTTTTTTTAAAAAAACTAATACTTTTCGAGATATATAGGGTCAAACAAAAAGTTTGTAAATATAAATTTAATCTTAGTTCTTCTGTCATAACTTTTAACGTTTTTAATTAAAATAAGATTTTTTAATGTTTTTTGATGTAGAATTTAATAATTCACAAAAAAGTATTGCTTAATTTTTCAAAAAAACTAATAATTTTCGAGATATATAGGGTCAAACAAAAAGTTTGTAAATATAAATTTGATCTTAGTTTTTCTGTCATAACTTGTAAAGTTTTTAATTATTAAGATGAGGTTTTTCAACGTTTTTTGATGTAAAATTTAATTTTACATAAAAAAGTATTTCTGAGTTTTTTCAAAAAAACTGATACTTTTCGAGATATACAGGGTCAAACAAAAAGTTTGTAAATATAAATTTAATCTTAGTTTTTCTGTCATAACTTTTAACGTTTTTAATTAAAATAAGATTTTTTGATGTAGAATTTAATATTACACAAAAAGGTGTTTTAAAGTTTTTTCTAAAAAACTAATACTTTTCGAGATATATAGGGTCAAACAAAAAGTTTGTAAATATAAATTTGATCTCAGTTTTTCTGTCATGACTTTTAAAGTTTTTAATAAAAATGAGATTTTTTGGGGTTTTTTGATTTAAAATTTAATTTTACATAAAAAAGTATTCCTGAGTTTTTTCAAAAAAACTGATACTTTTCGAGATATACAGGGTCAAACAAAAAGTTTGTAAATATAAATTTAATCTTAGTTTTTCTGTCATAACTTTTAACGTTTTTAATTAAAATAAGATTTTTTGATGTAGAATTTAATATTACACAAAAAAGTGTTTTAAAGTTTTTTCTAAAAAACTAATACTTTTCGAGATATATAGGGTCAAACAAAAAGTTTGTAAATATAAATTTGATCTCAGTTTTTCTGTCATAACTTTTAAAGTTTTTATATAAAATGAGATTTTTTGGGGTTTTTTGATGTAAAATTTAATTTTACATAAAAAAGTATTCCTGGGTTTTTTCAAAAAAACTGATACTTTTCGAGATATACAGGGTCAAACAAAAAGTTTGTAAATATAAATTTAATCTCAGTTTTTCTGTCATAACTTTTAACGTTTTTAATTAAAATAAGATTTTTTGATGTAGAATTTAATATTTCACAAAAAAGTATTCCTGAGTTTTTTCAAAAAAACTAATACTTTTCGAGATATATAGGGTCAAACAAAAAGTTTGTAAATATAAATTTGATCTCAGTTTTTCTGTCATAACTTTTAAAGGTTTTAATGAAAATTTAATTTTTTGAAGTTTTTTGATGTAAAATTTGATTTTACATAAAAAAGTATTTTTGAGTTTTTTTAAAAAAACTAATACTTTTCGAGATATATAGGGTCAAACAAAAAGTTTGTAAATATAAATTTAATCTTAGTTCTTCTGTCATAACTTTTATCGTTTTTAATTAAAATAAGATTTTTTGATGTTTTTTTATGTAGAATCAAATTTTTCACAAAAAAAAATACTTAAGTTTTTAAAAAAACTAATACTTTTCGAGATATATAGGGTCAAACAAAAAGTTTGTAAATATAAATTTAATCTCAGTTTTTCTGTCATAACTTTTAACGTTTTTAATTAAAATAAGATTTTTTAATGTTTTTTGATGTAGAATTTAATATTACACAAAAAAGTATTCTTAAGTTTTTTGTAAAAAACTAATAATTTTCGAGATATATAGGGTCAAACAAAAAGTTTGTAAATATAAATTTGATCTTAGTTTTTCTGTCATAACTTTTAAAGTTTTTAATTAAAATAAGATTTTTTAACGTTTTTTGATGTAAAATTTAATTTTACATAAAAAAGTATTCTTGAGTTTTTTCAAAAAAACTGATACTTTTCGAGATATACAGGGTCAAACAAAAAGTTTGTAAATATAAATTTAATCTCAGTTTTTCTGTCATAACTTTTAACGTTTTTAATTAAAATAAGATTTTTTGATGTAGAATTTAATATTTCACAAAAAAGTATTCCTGAGTTTTTTCAAAAAAACTAATACTTTTCGAGATATATAGGGTCAAACAAAAAGTTTGTAAATATAAATTTGATCTCAGTTTTTCTGTCATAACTTTTAAAGGTTTTAATGAAAATTTAATTTTTTGAAGTTTTTTAATGTAAAATTTGATTTTACATAAAAAAGTATTTTTGAGTTTTTTTAAAAAAACTAATACTTTTCGAGATATATAGGGTCAAACAAAAAGTTTGTAAATATAAATTTAATCTTAGTTCTTCTGTCATAACTTTTAAAGTTTTTAATTAAAATAAGATTTTTTAATGTTTTTTGATGTAGAATTTAATAGTTCACAAAAAAGTATTCCTTAATTTTTTAAAAAAACTAATAATTTTCGAGATATATAGGGTCAAACAAAAAGTTTGTAAATATAAATTTGATCTTAGTTTTTCTGTCATAACTTGTAAAGTTTTTAATTAAGATGAGGTTTTTTAACGTTTTTTGATGTAAAATTTAATTTTACATAAAAAAGTATTCTTGAGTTTTTTTAAAAAAACTGATACTTTTCGAGATATACGGGGTCAAACAAAAAGTTTGTAAATATAAATTTAATCTTACTTTTTCTGTCATAACTTTTAACGTTTTTAATTAAAATAAGAGTTTTTGATGTAGAATTTAATATTACACAAAAAAGTGTTTTAAAGTTTTTTCTAAAAAACTAATACTTTTCGAGATATATAGGGTCAAACAAAAAGTTTGTAAATATAAATTTGATCTCAGTTTTTCTGTCATAACTTTTAAAGTTTTTATATAAAGTGAGATTTTTTGGGGTTTTTTGATGTAAAATTTGATTTTACATAAAAAAGTATTTTTGAGTTTTTTCAAAAAAACTAATACTTTTCGAGATATATAGGGTCAAACAAAAAGTTTGTAAATATAAATTTAATCTTAGTTCTTCTGTCATAACTTTTAACGTTTTTAATTAAAATAAGATTTTTTAATGTTTTTTGATGTAGAATTTAATAATTCACAAAAAAGTATTCCTTAATTTTTCAAAAAAACTAATAATTTTCGAGATATATAGGGTCAAACAAAAAGTTTGTAAATATAAATTTGATCTTAGTTTTTCTGTCATAACTTGTAAAGTTTTTAATTAAGATGAGGTTTTTAAACGTTTTTTGATGTAAAATTTAATTTTACATAAAAAAGTATTCTTGAGTTTTTTCAAAAAAACTGATACTTTTCGAGATATACAGGGTCAAACAAAAAGTTTGTAAATATAAATTTAATCTTAGTTTTTCTGTCATAACTTTTAACGTTTTTAATTAAAATAAGATTTTTTGATGTAGAATTTAATATTACACAAAAAAGTGTTTTAAAGTTTTTTCTAAAAAACTAATACTTTTCGAGATATATAGGGTCAAACAAAAAGTTTGTAAATATAAATTTGATCTCAGTTTTTCTGTCATAATTTTTAAAGTTTTTATATAAAATGAGATTTTTTGGGGTTTTTTGATGTAAAATTTAATTTTACATAAAAAAGTATTCTTGGGTTTTTTCAAAAAAACTGATACTTTTCGAGATATACAGGGTCAAACAAAAAGTTTGTAAATATAAATTTAATCTCAGTTTTTCTGTCATAACTTTTATCGTTTTTAATTAAAATAAGATTTTTTGATGTTTTTTTATGTAGAATCAAATTTTTCACAAAAAAAAATACTTAAGTTTTTAAAAAAACTAATACTTTTCGAGATATATAGGGTCAAACAAAAAGTTTGTAAATATAAATTTGATCTCAGTTTTTCTGTCATAACTTTTAAAGTTTTTAATTAAAATGTAATTTTTTGGGGTTTTTTGATGTAAAATCTGATTTTACGTAAAAAAGTATTTTTGAGTTTTTTCAAAGAAACTAATACTTTTCGAGATATATAGGGTCAAACAAAAAGTTTGTAAATATAAATTTAATCTCAGTTTTTCTGTCATAACTTTTAACGTTTTTAATTAAAATAAGATTTTTTAATGTTTTTTGATGTAGAATTTAATATTACACAAAAAAGTATTCTTAAGTTTTTTTAAAAAAACTAATAATTTTCGAGATATATAGGGTCAAACAAAAAGTTTGTAAATATAAATTTGATCTTAGTTTTTCTGTCATAACTTTTAAAGTTTTTAATTAAAATAAGATTTTTTAATGTTTTTGGATGTAAAATTTAATTTTACATAAATAAGTATTCTTGAGTTTTTTCAAAAGAACTGATACTTTTCGAGATATACAGGGTCAAACAAAAAGTTTGTAAATATAAATTTAATCTCAGTTTTTCTGTCATAACTTTTAACGTTTTTAATTAAAATAAGATTTTTTGATGTAGAATTTAATATTTCACAAAAAAGTATTCCTGAGTTTTTGCAAAAAAACTAATACTTTTCGAGATATATAGGGTCAAACAAAAAGTTTGTAAATATAAATTTGATCTCAGTTTTTCTGTCATAACTTTTAAAGTTTTTAATGAAAATTTAATTTTTTGGAGTTTTTTGATGTAAAATTTGATTTTACACAAAAAAGTATTTTTGAGTTTTTTTAAAAAAACTAATACTTTTCGAGATATATAGGGTCAAACAAAAAGTTTGTAAATATAAATTTAATCTTAGTTCTTCTGTCATAACTTTTAACGCTTTTAATTAAAATAAGATTTTTTAATGTTTTTTAATGTAGAATTTAATAATTTACAAAAAAGTATTCCCTAATTTTTCAAAAAAACTAATAATTTTCGAGATATATAGGGTCAAACAAAAAGTTTGTAAATATAAATTTGATCTTAGTTTTTCTGTCATAACTTGTAAAGTTTTTAATTAAGATAAGGTTTTTTAACGTTTTTTGAAGTAAAATTTAATTTTACATAAAAAAGTATTCCTGAGTTTTTTCAAAAAAACTGATACTTTTTGAGATATACAGGGTCAAACAAAAAGTTTGTAAATATAAATTTAATCTTAGTTTTTCTGTCATAACTTTTAATGTTTTTAATTAAAATAAGATTTTTTGATGTAGAATTTAATATTACACAAAAAGGTGTTTTAAAGTTTTTTCTAAAAAACTAATACTTTTCGAGATATATAGGGTCAAACAAAAAGTTTTTAAATATAAATTTGATCTCAGTTTTTCTGTCATGACTTTTAAAGTTTTTAATTAAAATGAGATTTTTTGGGGTTTTTTGATGTAAAATTTAATTTTACATAAAAAAGTATTCCTGGGTTTTTTCAAAAAAACTGATACTTTTCGAGATATACAGGGTCAAACAAAAAGTTTGTAATTATAAATTTAATCTGTTTTTCTGTCATAACTTTTATCTTTTTTAATTAAAATAAGATTTTTTGATGTTTTTTTATGTAGAATCAAATTTTACACAAAAAAAAATTCTTAAGTTTTTAAAAAAACTAATACTTTTCGAGATATATAGGGTCAAACAAAAAGTTTGTAAATATAAATTTGATCTCAGTTTTTCTGTCATAGCTTTTAAAGTTTTTAATTAAAATTTAATTTTTTGGGGTTGTTTTGATGTAAAATTTGATTTTACGTAAAAAAGTATTTTGAGTTTTTTCAAAAAAACTAATACTTTTCGAGATATATAGGGTCAAACAAAAAGTTTGTAAATATAAATTTAATCTCAGTTTTTCTGTCAGAACTTTTAACGTTTTTAATTAAAATAAGATTTTTTAATCTTTTTGATGTAGAATTTAATATAACACAAAAAAGTATTCCTAAGTTTTTTAAAAAAAAGTAATAATTTTCGAGATATATAGGGTCAAACAAAAAGTTTGTAAATATAAATTTGATCTTAGTTTTTCTGTCATAACTTTCAAACTTTTTAATTAAAATAAGATTTTTTAATGTTTTTTGATGTAAAATTTAATTTTACATAAATAAGTATTCTTGAGTTTTTTTAAAAGAACTAATACTTTTCGAGATATACAGGGTCAAACAAAAAATTTGTAAATATAAATTTAATCTCAGTTTTTCTGTCATAACTTTTAACGTTTTTAATTAAAGTAAGATTTTTTGATGAAGAATTTAATATTTCACAAAAAAGTGTTCCTGAGTTTTTTCAAAAAAACTAATACTTTTCGAGATATATAGGGTCAAACAAAAAGTTTGTAAATATAAATTTGATCTCAGTTTTTCTGTCATAACTTTTAAAGTTTTTAATGAAAATTTAATTTTTTGGAGTTTTTTGATGTAAAATTTGATTTTACATAAAAAAGTGTTTTTGAGTTTTTTCAAAAAAACTAATACTTTTCGAGATATATAGAGTCAAACAAAAAGTTTGTAAATATAAATTTAATCTTAGTTCTTTTGTCATAACTTTTAACGTTTTTAATTAAAATAAGATTTTTTAATGTTTTTTGATGTAGAATTTAATAATTCACAAAAAAGTATTCCTTAATTTTTCAAAAAAACTAATAATTTTCGAGATATATAGGGTCAAACAAAAAGTTTGTAAATATAAATTTGATCTTAGTTTTTCTGTCATAACTTGTCAAGTTTTTAATTAAGATGAGGTTTTTTAACGTTTTTTGATGTAAAATTTAATTTTACATAAAAAAGTATTCCTGAGTTTTTTCAAAAAAACTGATACTTTTCGAGATATACAGGGTCAAACAAAAAGTTTGTAAATATAAATTTAATCTTAGTTTTTCTGTCATAACTTTTAAAGTTTTTAATTAAAATGAGATTTTTTGGGGTTTTTTTATGTAAAATTTAATTTTACATAAAAAAGTATTCCTGGGTTTTTTCAAAAAACTGATACTTTTCGAGATATACAGGGTCAAACAAAAAGTTTGTAATTATTAATTTAATCTCAGTTTTTCTGTCATAACTTTTATCTTTTTTAATTAAAATAAGATTTTTTGATGTTTTTTTATGTAGAATCAAATTTTACACAAAAAAAAATTCTTAAGTTTTTAAAAAAACTAATACTTTTCGAGATATATAGGGTCAAACAAAAAGTTTGTAAATATAAATTTGATCTCAGTTTTTCTGTCATAGCTTTTAAAGTTTTTAATTAAAATTTAATTTTTTGGGGTTTTTTGATGTAAAATTTGATTTTACGTAAAAAAGTATTTTGAGTTTTTTCAAAAAAACTAATACTTTTCGAGATATATAGGGTCAAACAAAAAGTTTGTAAATATAAATTTAATCTCAGTTTTTCTGTCAGAACTTTTAACGTTTTTAATTTAAATAAGATTTTTTAATGTTTTTTGATGTAGAATTTAATATTACACAAAAAAGTATTCCTAAGTTTTTTTAAAAAAAGTAATAATTTTCGAGATATATAGGGTCAAACAAAAAGTTTGTAAATATAAATTTGATCTTAGTTTTTCTGTCATAACTTTTAAACTTTTTAATTAAAATAAGATTTTTTAATGTTTTTTGATGTAAAATTTAATTTTACATAAATAAGTACTCTTGAGTTTTTTTAAAAGAACTAATACTTTTCGAGATATACAGGGTCAAACAAAAAATTTGTAAATATAAATTTAATCTCAGTTTTTCTGTCATAACTTTTATCGTTTTTAATTAAAATAAGATTTTTTGATGTTTTTTTATGTAGAATCAAATTTTTCACAAAAAAAATACTTAAGTTTTTAAAAAAACTAATACTTTTCGAGATATATAGGGTCAAACAAAAAGTTTGTAAATATAAATTTGATCTCAGTTTTTCTGTCATAACTTTTAAAGTTTTTAATTAAAATGTAATTTTTTGGGGTTTTTTGATGTAAAATTTGATATTACGTAAAAAAGTATTTTTGAGTTTTTTCAAAGAAACTAATACTTTTCGAGATATATAGGGTCAAACAAAAAGTTTGTAAATATAAATTTAATCCCAGTTTTTCTGTAATAACTTTTAACGTTTTTAATTAAAATAAGATTTTTTAATGTTTTTTGATGTATAATTTAATATTACACAAAAAAGTATTCTTAAGTTTTTTTAAAAAACTAATAATTTTCGAGATATATAGGGTCAAACAAAAAGTTTGTAAATATAAATTTGATCTTAGTTTTTCTGTCATAACTTTTAAAGTTTTTAATTAAAATAAGATTTTTTAATGTTTTTTAATGTAAAATTTAATTTTACATAAATAAGTATTCTTGAGTTTTTTCAAAAGAACTGATACTTTTCGAGATATACAGGGTCAAACAAAAAGTTTGTAAATATAAATTTAATCTCAGTTTTTCTGTCATAACTTTTAAAGTTTTTAATGAAAATTTAATTTTTTGGAGTTTTTTGATGTAAAATTTGATTTTACACAAAAAAGTATTTTTGAGTTTTTTCAAAAAAACTAATACTTTTCGAGATATATAGGGTCAAACAAAAAGTTTGTAAATATAAATTTAATCTTAGTTCTTCTGTCATAACTTTTAACGCTTTTAATTAAAATAAGATTTTTTAATGTTTTTTAATGTAGAATTTAATAATTCACAAAAAAGTATTCCCTAATTTTTCAAAAAAACTAATAATTTTCGAGATATATAGGGTCAAACAAAAAGTTTGTAAATATAAATTTGATCTTAGTTTTTCTGTCATAACTTTCAAACTTTTTAATTAAAATAAGATTTTTTAATGTTTTTTGATGTAAAATTTAATTTTACATAAATAAGTATTCTTGAGTTTTTTTAAAAGAACTAATACTTTTCGAGATATACAGGGTCAAACAAAAAATTTGTAAATATAAATTTAATCTCAGTTTTTCTGTCATAACTTTTAACGTTTTTAATTAAAATAAGATTTTTTGATGTAGAATTTAATATTTCACAAAAAAGTGTTCCTGAGTTTTTTCAAAAAAACTAATACTTTTCGAGATATATAGGGTCAAACAAAAAGTTTGTAAATATAAATTTGATCTCAGTTTTTCTGTCATAACTTTTAAAGTTTTTAATGAAAATTTAATTTTTTGGAGTTTTTTGATGTAAAATTTGATTTTACATAAAAAAGTGTTTTTGAGTTTTTTCAAAAAAACTAATACTTTTCGAGATATATAGGGTCAAACAAAAAGTTTGTAAATATAAATTTAATCTTAGTTCTTTTGTCATAACTTTTAACGTTTTTAATTAAAATAAGATTTTTTAATGTTTTTTGATGTAGAATTTAATAATTCACAAAAAAGTATTCCTTAATTTTTCAAAAAAACTAATAATTTTCGAGATATATAGGGTCAAACAAAAAGTTTGTAAATATAAATTTGATCTTAGTTTTTCTGTCATAACTTGTCAAGTTTTTAATTAAGATGAGGTTTTTTAACGTTTTTTGATGTAAAATTTAATTTTACATAAAAAAGTATTCCTGAGTTTTTTCAAAAAAACTGATACTTTTCGAGATATACAGGGTCAAACAAAAAGTTTGTAAATATAAATTTAATCTTAGTTTTTCTGTCATAACTTTTAAAGTTTTTAATTAAAATGAGATTTTTTGGGGTTTTTTTATGTAAAATTTAATTTTACATAAAAAAGTATTCCTGGGTTTTTTCAAAAAACTGATACTTTTCGAGATATACAGGGTCAAACAAAAAGTTTGTAATTATTAATTTAATCTCAGTTTTTCTGTCATAACTTTTATCTTTTTTAATTAAAATAAGATTTTTTGATGTTTTTTTATGTAGAATCAAATTTTACACAAAAAAAAATTCTTAAGTTTTTAAAAAAACTAATACTTTTCGAGATATATAGGGTCAAACAAAAAGTTTGTAAATATAAATTTGATCTCAGTTTTTCTGTCATAGCTTTTAAAGTTTTTAATTAAAATTTAATTTTTTGGGGTTTTTTGATGTAAAATTTGATTTTACGTAAAAAAGTATTTTGAGTTTTTTCAAAAAAACTAATACTTTTCGAGATATATAGGGTCAAACAAAAAGTTTGTAAATATAAATTTAATCTCAGTTTTTCTGTCAGAACTTTTAACGTTTTTAATTAAAATAAGATTTTTTAATGTTTTTTGATGTAGAATTTAATATTACACAAAAAAGTATTCTTAAGTTTTTTTAAAAAAAGTAATAATTTTCGAGATATATAGGGTCAAACAAAAAGTTTGTAAATATAAATTTGATCTTAGTTTTTCTGTCATAACTTTTAAACTTTTTAATTAAAATAAGATTTTTTAATGTTTTTTGATGTAAAATTTAATTTTACATAAATAAGTATTCTTGAGTTTTTTTAAAAGAACTAATACTTTTCGAGATATACAGGGTCAAACAAAAAATTTGTAAATATAAATTTAATCTCAGTTTTTCTGTCATAACTTTTATCGTTTTTAATTAAAATAAGATTTTTTGATGTTTTTTTATGTAGAATCAAATTTTTCACAAAAAAAATACTTAAGTTTTTAAAAAAACTAATACTTTTCGAGATATATAGGGTCAAACAAAAAGTTTGTAAATATAAATTTAATCTTAGTTTTTCTGTCATAACTTTTAACGTTTTTAATTAAAATAAGATTTTTTGATGTAGAATTTAATATTACACAAAAAAGTGTTTTAAAGTTTTTTCTAAAAAACTAATACTTTTCGAGATATATAGGGTCAAACAAAAAGTTTGTAAATATAAATTTGATCTCAGTTTTTCTGTCATAACTTTTAAAGTTTTTATATAAAATGAGATTTTTTGGGGTTTTTTGATGTAAAATTTAATTTTACATAAAAAAGTATTCCTGGGTTTTTTCAAAAAAACTGATACTTTTCGAGATATACAGGGTCAAACAAAAAGTTTGTAAATATAAATTTAATCTCAGTTTTTCTGTCATAACTTTTAACGTTTTTAATTAAAATAAGATTTTTTGATGTAGAATTTAATATTTCACAAAAAAGTATTCCTGAGTTTTTTCAAAAAAACTAATACTTTTCGAGATATATAGGGTCAAACAAAAAGTTTGTAAATATAAATTTGATCTCAGTTTTTCTGTCATAACTTTTAAAGGTTTTAATGAAAATTTAATTTTTTGAAGTTTTTTGATGTAAAATTTGATTTTACATAAAAAAGTATTTTTGAGTTTTTTTAAAAAAACTAATACTTTTCGAGATATATAGGGTCAAACAAAAAGTTTGTAAATATAAATTTAATCTTAGTTCTTCTGTCATAACTTTTATCGTTTTTAATTAAAATAAGATTTTTTGATGTTTTTTTATGTAGAATCAAATTTTTCACAAAAAAAAATACTTAAGTTTTTAAAAAAACTAATACTTTTCGAGATATATAGGGTCAAACAAAAAGTTTGTAAATATACATTTAATCTCAGTTTTTCTGTCATAACTTTTAACGTTTTTAATTAAAATAAGATTTTTTAATGTTTTTTGATGTAGAATTTAATATTACACAAAAAAGTATTCTTAAGTTTTTTGTAAAAAACTAATAATTTTCGAGATATATAGGGTCAAACAAAAAGTTTGTAAATATAAATTTGATCTTAGTTTTTCTGTCGTAACTTTTAAAGTTTTTAATTAAAATAAGATTTTTTAACGTTTTTTGATGTAAAATTTAATTTTACATAAAAAAGTATTCTTGAGTTTTTTCAAAAAAACTGATACTTTTCGAGATATACAGGGTCAAACAAAAAGTTTGTAAATATAAATTTAATCTCAGTTTTTCTGTCATAACTTTTAACGTTTTTAATTAAAATAAGATTTTTTGATGTAGAATTTAATATTTCACAAAAAAGTATTCCTGAGTTTTTTCAAAAAAACTAATACTTTTTGAGATATATAGGGTCAAACAAAAAGTTTGTAAATATAAATTTGATCTCAGTTTTTCTGTCATAACTTTTAAAGGTTTTAATGAAAATTTAATTTTTTGAAGTTTTTTGATGTAAAATTTGATTTTACATAAAAAAGTATTTTTGAGTTTTTTTCAAAAAACTAATACTTTTCGAGATATATAGGGTCAAACAAAAAGTTTGTAAATATAAATTTAATCTTAGTTCTTCTGTCATAACTTTTAAAGTTTTTAATTAAAATAAGATTTTTTAATGTTTTTTGATGTAGAATTTAATAGTTCACAAAAAAGTATTCCTTAATTTTTTAAAAAAACTAATAATTTTCGAGATATATAGGGTCAAACAAAAAGTTTGTAAATATAAATTTGATCTTAGTTTTTCTGTCATAACTTGTAAAGTTTTTAATTAAGATGAGGTTTTTTAACGTTTTTTGATGTAAAATTTAATTTTACATAAAAAAGTATTCCTGAGTTTTTTTAAAAAAACTGATACTTTTCGAGATATACGGGGTCAAACAAAAAGTTTGTAAATATAAATTTAATCTTACTTTTTCTGTCATAACTTTTAACGTTTTTAATTAAAATAAGAGTTTTTGATGTAGAATTTAATATTACACAAAAAAGTGTTTTAAAGTTTTTTCTAAAAAACTAATACTTTTCGAGATATATAGGGTCAAACAAAAAGTTTGTAAATATAAATTTGATCTCAGTTTTTCTGTCATAACTTTTAAAGTTTTTATATAAAGTGAGATTTTTTGGGGTTTTTTGATGTAAAATTTGATTTTACATAAAAAAGTATTTTTGAGTTTTTTCAAAAAAACTAATACTTTTCGAGATATATAGGGTCAAACAAAAAGTTTGTAAATATAAATTTAATCTTAGTTCTTCTGTCATAACTTTTAACGTTTTTAATTAAAATAAGATTTTTTAATGTTTTTTGATGTAGAATTTAATAATTCACAAAAAAGTATTCCTTAATTTTTCAAAAAAACTAATAATTTTCGAGATATATAGGGTCAAAGGTCAAACAAAAAGTTTGTAAATATAAATTTGATCTTAGTTTTTCTGTCATAACTTGTAAAGTTTTTAATTAAGATGAGGTTTTTAAACGTTTTTTGATGTAAAATTTAATTTTACATAAAAAAGTATTCTTGAGTTTTTTCAAAAAAACTGATACTTTTCGAGATATACAGGGTCAAACAAAAAGTTTGTAAATATAAATTTAATCTTAGTTTTTCTGTCATAACTTTTAACGTTTTTAATTAAAATAAGATTTTTTGATGTAGAATTTAATATTACACAAAAAAGTGTTTTAAAGTTTTTTCTAAAAAACTAATACTTTTCGAGATATATAGGGTCAAACAAAAAGTTTGTAAATATAAATTTGATCTCAGTTTTTCTGTCATAACTTTTAAAGTTTTTATATAAAATGAGATTTTTTGGGGTTTTTTGATGTAAAATTTAATTTTACATAAAAAAGTATTCTTGGGTTTTTTCAAAAAAACTGATACTTTTCGAGATATACAGGGTCAAACAAAAAGTTTGTAAATATAAATTTAATCTCAGTTTTTCTGTCATAACTTTTATCGTTTTTAATTAAAATAAGATTTTTTGATGTTTTTTTATGTAGAATCAAATTTTTCACAAAAAAAAATACTTAAGTTTTTAAAAAAACTAATACTTTTCGAGATATATAGGGTCAAACAAAAAGTTTGTAAATATAAATTTGATCTCAGTTTTTCTGTCATAACTTTTAAAGTTTTTAATTAAAATGTAATTTTTTGGGGTTTTTTGATGTAAAATCTGATTTTACGTAAAAAAGTATTTTTGAGTTTTTTCAAAGAAACTAATACTTTTCGAGATATATAGGGTCAAACAAAAAGTTTGTAAATATAAATTTAATCTCAGTTTTTCTGTCATAACTTTTAACGTTTTTAATTAAAATAAGATTTTTTAATGTTTTTTGATGTAGAATTTAATATTACACAAAAAAGTATTCTTAAGTTTTTTTAAAAAAACTAATAATTTTCGAGATATATAGGGTCAAACAAAAAGTTTGTAAATATAAATTTGATCTTAGTTTTTCTGTCATAACTTTTAAAGTTTTTAATTAAAATAAGATTTTTTAATGTTTTTGGATGTAAAATTTAATTTTACATAAATAAGTATTCTTGAGTTTTTTCAAAAGAACTGATACTTTTCGAGATATACAGGGTCAAACAAAAAGTTTGTAAATATAAATTTAATCTCAGTTTTTCTGTCATAACTTTTAACGTTTTTAATTAAAATAAGATTTTTTGATGTAGAATTTAATATTTCACAAAAAAGTATTCCTGAGTTTTTGCAAAAAACTAATACTTTTCGAGATATATAGGGTCAAACAAAAAGTTTGTAAATATAAATTTGATCTCAGTTTTTCTGTCATAACTTTTAAAGTTTTTAATGAAATTTAATTTTTTGGAGTTTTTTGATGTAAAATTTGATTTTACACAAAAAAGTATTTTTGAGTTTTTTCAAAAAAACTAATACTTTTCGAGATATATAGGGTCAAACAAAAAGTTTGTAAATATAAATTTAATCTTAGTTCTTCTGTCATAACTTTTAACGCTTTTAATTAAAATAAGATTTTTTAATGTTTTTAATGTAGAATTTAATAATTTACAAAAAAGTATTCCCTAATTTTTCAAAAAAACTAATAATTTTCGAGATATATAGGGTCAAACAAAAAGTTTGTAAATATAAATTTGATCTTAGTTTTTCTGTCATAACTTGTAAAGTTTTTAATTAAGATAAGGTTTTTTAATGTTTTTTGAAGTAAAATTTAATTTTACATAAAAAAGTATTCCTGAGTTTTTTCAAAAAAACTGATACTTTTTGAGATATACAGGGTCAAACAAAAAGTTTGTAAATATAAATTTAATCTTAGTTTTTCTGTCATAACTTTTAAATGTTTTTTAATTAAAATAAGATTTTTTGATGTAGAATTTAATATTACACAAAAAGGTGTTTTAAAGTTTTTTCTAAAAAACTAATACTTTTCGAGATATATAGGGTCAAACAAAAAGTTTTTAAATATAAATTTGATCTCAGTTTTTCTGTCATGACTTTTAAAGTTTTTAATTAAAATGAGATTTTTTGGGGTTTTTTGATGTAAAATTTAATTTTACATAAAAAAGTATTCCTGGGTTTTTTCAAAAAAACTGATACTTTTCGAGATATACAGGGTCAAACAAAAAGTTTGTAATTATAAATTTAATCTGTTTTTCTGTCATAACTTTTATCTTTTTTAATTAAAATAAGATTTTTTGATGTTTTTTATGTAGAATCAATTTTACACAAAAAAAATTCTTAAGTTTTAAAAAAACTAATACTTTTCGAGATATATAGGGTCAAACAAAAAGTTTGTAAATATAAATTTGATCTCAGTTTTTCTGTCATAGCTTTTAAAGTTTTTAATTAAAATTTAATTTTTTGGGGTTTTTTTGATGTAAAATTTGATTTTACGTAAAAAAGTATTTTGAGTTTTTTCAAAAAAACTAATACTTTTCGAGATATATAGGGTCAAACAAAAAGTTTGTAAATATAAATTTAATCTCAGTTTTTCTGTCAGAACTTTTAACGTTTTTAATTAAAATAAGATTTTTTAATCTTTTTGATGTAGAATTTATATAACACAAAAAAGTATTCCTAAGTTTTTTAAAAAAAAGTAATAATTTTCGAGATATATAGGGTCAAACAAAAAGTTTGTAAATATAAATTTGATCTTAGTTTTTCTGTCATAACTTTCAAACTTTTTAATTAAAATAAGATTTTTTAATGTTTTTTGATGTAAAATTTAATTTTACATAAATAAGTATTCTTGAGTTTTTTTAAAAGAACTAATACTTTTCGAGATATACAGGGTCAAACAAAAAATTTGTAAATATAAATTTAATCTCAGTTTTTCTGTCATAACTTTTAACGTTTTTAATTAAAATAAGATTTTTTGATGTAGAATTTAATATTTCACAAAAAAGTGTTCCTGAGTTTTTTCAAAAAACTAATACTTTTCGAGATATATAGGGTCAAACAAAAAGTTTGTAAATATAAATTTCATCTCAGTTTTTCTGTCATAACTTTTAAAGTTTTTAATGAAAATTTAATTTTTTGGAGTTTTTTGATGTAAAATTTGATTTTACATAAAAAAGTGTTTTTGAGTTTTTTCAAAAAAACTAATACTTTTCGAGATATATAGAGTCAAACAAAAAGTTTGTAAATATAAATTTAATCTTAGTTCTTTTGTCATAACTTTTAACGTTTTTAATTAAAATAAGATTTTTTAATGTTTTTTGATGTAGAATTTAATAATTCACAAAAAAGTATTCCTTAATTTTTCAAAAAAACTAATAATTTTCGAGATATATAGGGTCAAACAAAAAGTTTGTAAATATAAATTTGATCTTAGTTTTTCTGTCATAACTTGTCAAGTTTTTAATTAAGATGAGGTTTTTTAACGTTTTTTGATGTAAAATTTAATTTTACATAAAAAAGTATTCCTGAGTTTTTTCAAAAAAACTGATACTTTTCGAGATATACAGGGTCAAACAAAAAGTTTGTAAATATAAATTTAATCTTAGTTTTTCTGTCATAACTTTTAAAGTTTTTAATTAAAATGAGATTTTTTGGGGTTTTTTTATGTAAAATTTAATTTTACATAAAAAAGTATTCCTGGGTTTTTTCAAAAAACTGATACTTTTCGAGATATACAGGGTCAAACAAAAAGTTTGTAATTATTAATTTAATCTCAGTTTTTCTGTCATAACTTTTATCTTTTTTAATTAAAATAAGATTTTTTGATGTTTTTTTATGTAGAATCAAATTTTACACAAAAAAAAATTCTTAAGTTTTTAAAAAAACTAATACTTTTCGAGATATATAGGGTCAAACAAAAGTTTGTAAATATAAATTTGATCTCAGTTTTTCTGTCATAGCTTTTAAAGTTTTTAATTAAAATTTAATTTTTTGGGGTTTTTTGATGTAAAATTTGATTTTACGTAAAAAAGTATTTTGAGTTTTTTCAAAAAAACTAATACTTTTCGAGATATATAGGGTCAAACAAAAAGTTTGTAAATATAAATTTAATCTCAGTTTTTCTGTCAGAACTTTTAACGTTTTTAATTAAAATAAGATTTTTTAATGTTTTTTGATGTAGAATTTAATATTACACAAAAAAGTATTCCTAAGTTTTTTTAAAAAAAGTAATAATTTTCGAGATATATAGGGTCAAACAAAAAGTTTGTAAATATAAATTTGATCTTAGTTTTTCTGTCATAACTTTTAAACTTTTTAATTAAAATAAGATTTTTTAATGTTTTTTGATGTAAAATTTAATTTTACATAAATAAGTATTCTTGAGTTTTTTTAAAAGAACTAATACTTTTCGAGATATACAGGGTCAAACAAAAAATTTGTAAATATAAATTTAATCTCAGTTTTTCTGTCATAACTTTTATCGTTTTTAATTAAAATAAGATTTTTTGATGTTTTTTTATGTAGAATCAAATTTTTCACAAAAAAAATACTTAAGTTTTTAAAAAAACTAATACTTTTCGAGATATATAGGGTCAAACAAAAAGTTTGTAAATATAAAATTTGATCTCAGTTTTTCTGTCATAACTTTTAAAGTTTTTAATTAAAATGTAATTTTTGGGGTTTTTTGATGTAAAATTTGATATTACGTAAAAAAGTATTTTTGAGTTTTTTCAAAGAAACTAATACTTTTCGAGATATATAGGGTCAAACAAAAAGTTTGTAAATATAAATTTAATCCCAGTTTTTCTGTAATAACTTTTAACGTTTTTAATTAAAATAAGATTTTTTAATGTTTTTTGATGTAGAATTTAATATTACACAAAAAAGTATTCTTAAGTTTTTTTAAAAAACTAATAATTTTCGAGATATATAGGGTCAAACAAAAAGTTTGTAAATATAAATTTGATCTTAGTTTTTCTGTCATAACTTTTAAAGTTTTTAATTAAAATAGATTTTTTAATGTTTTTTGATGTAAAATTTAATTTTACATAAATAAGTATTCTTGAGTTTTTTTCAAAAGAACTGATACTTTTCGAGATATACAGGGTCAAACAAAAAGTTTGTAAATATAAATTTAATCTCAGTTTTTCTGTCATAACTTTTAAAGTTTTTAATGAAAATTTAATTTTTTGGAGTTTTTTGATGTAAAATTTGATTTTACACAAAAAAGTATTTTTGAGTTTTTTCAAAAAAACTAATACTTTTCGAGATATATAGGGTCAAACAAAAAGTTTGTAAATATAAATTTAATCTTAGTTCTTCTGTCATAACTTTTAACGCTTTTAATTAAAATAAGATTTTTTAATGTTTTTTAATGTAGAATTTAATAATTCACAAAAAAGTATTCCCTAATTTTTCAAAAAAACTAATAATTTTCGAGATATATAGGGTCAAACAAAAAGTTTGTAAATATAAATTTGATCTTAGTTTTTCTGTCATAACTTTCAAACTTTTTAATTAAAATAAGATTTTTTAATGTTTTTTGATGTAAAATTTAATTTTACATAAATAAGTATTCTTGAGTTTTTTTAAAAGAACTAATACTTTTCGAGATATACAGGGTCAAACAAAAAATTTGTAAATATAAATTTAATCTCAGTTTTTCTGTCATAACTTTTAACGTTTTTAATTAAAATAAGATTTTTTGATGTAGAATTTAATATTTCACAAAAAAGTGTTCCTGGGTTTTTTCAAAAAAACTAATACTTTTCGAGATATATAGGGTCAAACAAAAAGTTTGTAAATATAAATTTGATCTCAGTTTTTCTGTCATAACTTTTAAAGTTTTTAATGAAAATTTAATTTTTTGGAGTTTTTTGATGTAAAATTTGATTTTACATAAAAAAGTGTTTTTGAGTTTTTTCAAAAAAACTAATACTTTTCGAGATATATAGGGTCAAACAAAAAGTTTGTAAATATAAATTTAATCTTAGTTCTTTTGTCATAACTTTTAACGTTTTTAATTAAAATAAGATTTTTTAATGTTTTTTGATGTAGAATTTAATAATTCACAAAAAAGTATTCCTTAATTTTTCAAAAAAACTAATAATTTTCGAGATATATAGGGTCAAACAAAAAGTTTGTAAATATAAATTTGATCTTAGTTTTTCTGTCATAACTTGTCAAGTTTTTAATTAAGATGAGGTTTTTTAACGTTTTTTGATGTAAAATTTAATTTTACATAAAAAAGTATTCCTGAGTTTTTTCAAAAAAACTGATACTTTTCGAGATATACAGGGTCAAACAAAAAGTTTGTAAATATAAATTTAATCTTAGTTTTTCTGTCATAACTTTTAAAGTTTTTAATTAAAATGAGATTTTTTGGGGTTTTTTTATGTAAAATTTAATTTTACATAAAAAAGTATTCCTGGGTTTTTTCAAAAAACTGATACTTTTCGAGATATACAGGGTCAAACAAAAAGTTTGTAATTATTAATTTAATCTCAGTTTTTCTGTCATAACTTTTATCTTTTTTAATTAAAATAAGATTTTTTGATGTTTTTTTATGTAGAATCAAATTTTACACAAAAAAAAATTCTTAAGTTTTTAAAAAAACTAATACTTTTCGAGATATATAGGGTCAAACAAAAAGTTTGTAAATATAAATTTGATCTCAGTTTTTCTGTCATAGCTTTTAAACTTTTTAATTAAAATTTAATTTTTTGGGGTTTTTTGATGTAAAATTTGATTTTACGTAAAAAAGTATTTTGAGTTTTTTCAAAAAAACTAATACTTTTCGAGATATATAGGGTCAAACAAAAAGTTTGTAAATATAAATTTAATCTCAGTTTTTCTGTCAGAACTTTTAACGTTTTTAATTTAAATAAGATTTTTTAATGTTTTTTGATGTAGAATTTAATATTACACAAAAAAGTATCCTTAAGTTTTTTTAAAAAAAGTAATAATTTTCGAGATATATAGGGTCAAACAAAAAGTTTGTAAATATAAATTTGATCTTAGTTTTTCTGTCATAACTTTTAAACTTTTTAATTAAAATAAGATTTTTTAATGTTTTTTGATGTAAAATTTAATTTTACATAAATAAGTATTCTTGAGTTTTTTTAAAAGAACTAATACTTTTCGAGATATACAGGGTCAAACAAAAAATTTGTAAATATAAATTTAATCTCAGTTTTTCTGTCATAACTTTTATCGTTTTTAATTAAAATAAGATTTTTTGATGTTTTTTTATGTAGAATCAAATTTTTCACAAAAAAAATACTTAAGTTTTTAAAAAAACTAATACTTTTCGAGATATATAGGGTCAAACAAAAAGTTTGTAAATATAAATTTGATCTCAGTTTTTCTGTCATAACTTTTAAAGTTTTTAATTAAAATGTAATTTTTTGGGGTTTTTTGATGTAAAATTTGATATTACGTAAAAAAGTATTTTTGAGTTTTTTCAAAGAAACTAATACTTTTCGAGATATATAGGGTCAAACAAAAAGTTTGTAAATATAAATTTAATCCCAGTTTTTCTGTAATAACTTTTAACGTTTTTAATTAAAATAAGATTTTTTAATGTTTTTTGATGTAGAATTTAATATTACACAAAAAAGTATTCCTAAGTTTTTTTAAAAAACTAATAATTTTCGAGATATATAGGGTCAAACAAAAAGTTTGTAAATATAAATTTGATCTTAGTTTTTCTGTCATAACTTTTAAAGTTTTTAATTAAAATAAGATTTTTTAATGTTTTTTGATGTAAAATTTAATTTTACATAAATAAGTATTCTTGAGTTTTTTCAAAAGAACTGATACTTTTCGAGATATACAGGGTCAAACAAAAAGTTTGTAAATATAAATTTAATCTCAGTTTTTCTGTCATAACTTTTAACGTTTTTAATTAAAATAACATTTTTTGATGTAGAATTTAATATTTCACAAAAAAGTATTCCTGAGTTTTTTCAAAAAAACTAATACTTTTCGAGATATATAGGGTCAAACAAAAAGTTTGTAAATATAAATTTGATCTCAGTTTTTCTGTCATAACTTTTAAAGTTTTTAATGAAAATTTAATTTTTTGGAGTTTTTTGATGTAAAATTTGATTTTACATAAAAAAGTATTTTTAAGTTTTTTCAAAAAAACCAATACTTTTCGAGATATATAGGGTCAAACAAAAAGTTTGTAAATATAAATTTAATCTTAGTTCTTCTGTCATAACTTTTAACGTTTTTAATTAAAATAAGATTTTTTAATGTTTTTTGATGTAGAATTTAATAATTCACAAAAAAGTATTCCTTAATTTTTCAAAAAAACTAATAATTTTCGAGATATATAGGGTCAAACAAAAAGTTTGTAAATATAAATTTGATCTTAGTTTTTCTGTCATAACTTGTAAAGTTTTTAATTAAGATGAGGTTTTTTAACGTTTTTTGATGTAAAATTTTCAAAAAAACTGATACTTTTCGAGATCTACAGGGTCAAACAAAAAGTTTGTAAATATAAATTTAATCTTAGTTTTTCTGTCATAACTTTTAACGTTTTTAATTAAAATAAGATTTTTTGATGTAGAATTTAATATTACACAAAAAGGTGTTTTAAAGTTTTTTCTAAAAAACTAATACTTTTCGAGATATATAGGGTCAAACAAAAAGTTTGTAAATATAAATTTGATCTCAGTTTTTCTGTCATGACTTTTAAAGTTTTTAATTAAAATAAGATTTTTTAATGTTTTTGATGTAGAATTTAATATTACACAAAAAAGTATTTCTAAGTTTTTTTAAAAAAAGTAATAATTTTCGAGATATATAGGGTCAAACAAAAAGTTTGCAAATATAAATGTGATCTTAGTTTTTCTGTCATAACTTTTAAACTTTTTAATTAAAATAAGATTTTTTAATGTTTTTTGATGTAAAATTTAATTTTACATAAATAAGTATTCTTGAGTTTTTTTAAAAGAACTAATACTTTTCGAGATATACAGGGTCAAACAAAAAATTTGTAAATATAAATTTAATCTCAGTTTTTCTGTCATAACTTTTAACGTTTTTAATTAAAATAAGATTTTTTGATGTAGAATTTAATATTTCACAAAAAAGTATTCCTGAGTTTTTTCAAAAAAACTAATACTTTTCGAGATATATAGGGTCAAACAAAAAGTTTGTAAATATAAATTTGATCTCAGTTTTTCTGTCATAACTTTTAAAGTTTTTAATGAAAATTTAATTTTTTGGAGTTTTTTGATGTAAAATTTGATTTTACATAAAAAAGTATTTTTGAGTTTTTTCAAAAAAACTAATACTTTTCGAGATATATAGGGTCAAACAAAAAGTTTGTAAATATAAATTTAATCTTAGTTCTTTTGTCATAACTTTTAACGTTTTTAATTAAAGAAGATTTTTTAATGTTTTTTGATGTAGAATTTAATAATTCACAAAAAGGTATTGCTTAATTTTTCAAAAAAACTAATTATTTTCGAGATATATAGGGTCAAACAAAAAGTTTGTAAATATAAATTTGATCTTAGTTTTTCTGTCATAACTTGTAAAGTTTTTAATTAAGATGAGGTTTTTTAACGTTTTTTGATGTAAAATTTAATTTTACATAAAAAAGTATTCTTGAGTTTTTTCAAAAAAACTGATACTTTTCGAGATATACAGGGTCAAACAAAAAGTTTGTAAATATAAATTTAATCTTAGTTTTTCTGTCATAACTTTTAACGTTTTTAATTAAAATAAGATTTTTTGATGTAGAATTTAATATTACACAAAAAGGTGTTTTAAAGTTTTTTCTAAAAAACTAATACTTTTCGAGATATATAGGGTCAAACAAAAAGTTTGTAAATATAAATTTGATCTTAGTTTTTCTGTCATAACTTGTAAAGTTTTTAATTAAGATGAGGTTTTTTAACGTTTTTTGATGTAAAATTTAATTTTACATAAAAAAGTATTCCTGGGTTTTTTCAAAAAAACTGATACTTTTCGAGATATACAGGGTCAAACAAAAAGTTTGTAATTATAAATTTAATCTCAGTTTTTCTGTCATAACTTTTATCTTTTTTAATTAAAATAAGATTTTTTGATGTTTTTTTATGTAGAATCAAATTTTACACAAAAAAAAATTCTTAAGTTTTTAAAAAAACTAATACTTTTCGAGATATATAGGGTCAAACAAAAAGTTTGTAAATATAAATTTGATCTCAGTTTTTCTGTCATAGCTTTTAAAGTTTTTAATTAAAATTTAATTTTTTGGGGTTTTTTGATGTAAAATTTGATTTTACGTAAAAAAATATTTTGAGTTTTTTCAAAAAAACTAATACTTTTCGAGATATATAGGGTCAAACAAAAAGTTTGTAAATATAAATTTAATCTCAGTTTTTCTGTCAGAACTTTTAACGTTTTTAATTAAAATAAGATTTTTTAATGTTTTTTGATGTAGAATTTAATATTACACAAAAAAGTATTCCTAACTTTTTTTAAAAAAAGTAATAATTTTCGAGATATATAGGGTCAAACAAAAAGTTTGTAAATATAAATTTGATCTTAGTTTTTCTGTCATAACTTTTAAACTTTTTAATTAAAATAAGATTTTTTAATGTTTTTTAATGTAAAATTTAATTTTACATAAATAAGTATTCTTGAGTTTTTTCAAAAGAACTGATACTTTTCGAGATATACAGGGTCAAACAAAAAGTTTGTAAATATAAATTTAATCTCAGTTTTTCTGTCATAACTTTTAACGTTTTTAATTAAAATAAGATTTTTTGATGTAGAATTTAATATTTCACAAAAAAGTATTCCTGAGTTTTTTCAAAAAAACTAATACTTTTCGAGATATATAGGGTCAAACAAAAAGTTTGTAAATATAAATTTGATCTCAGTTTTTCTGTCATAACTTTTAAAGTTTTTAATGAAAATTTAATTTTTTAAAGTTTTTTAATGTAAAATTTGATTTTACATAAAAAAGTATTTTGAGTTTTTTCAAAAAAACCCATACTTTTCGAGATATATAGGGTCAAACAAAAAGTTTGTAAATATAAATTTAATCTTAGTTCTTCTGTCATAACTTTTAACGTTTTTAATTAAAATAAGATTTTTTAATGTTTTTTGATGTAGAATTTAATAATTCACAAAAAAGTATTCCTTAATTTTTCAAAAAAACTAATAATTTTCGAGATATATATTGTCAAACAAAAAGTTTGTAAATATAAATTTGATCTTAGTTTTTCTGTCATAACTTGTAAAGTTTTTAATTAAGACGAGGTTTTTTAACGTTTTTTGATGTAAAATTTTCAAAAAAACTGATACTTTTCGAGATATACAGGGTCAAACAAAAAGTTTGTAAATATAAATTTAATCTCAGTTTTTCTGTCATAACTTTTATCTTTTTTAATTAAAATAAGATTTTTTGATGTAGAATTTAATATTACACAAAAAGGTGTTTTAAAGTTTTTTCTAAAAAACTAATACTTTTCGAGATATATAGGGTCAAACAAAAAGTTTGTAAATATAAATTTGATCTCAGTTTTTCTGTCATTACTTTTAAAGTTTTTAATTAAAATGAGATTTTTTAGGGTTTTTTGATGTAAAATTTAATTTTACATAAAAAAGTATTCCTGGGTTTTTTCAAAAAAACTGATACTTTTCGAGATATACAGGGTCAAACAAAAAGTTTGTAATTATAAATTTAATCTTAGTTTTTCTGTCATAACTTTTATCTTTTTTAATTAAAATAAGATTTTTTGATGTTTTTTTATGTAGAATCAAATATTACACAAAAAAGAATTCTTAAGTTTTTAAAAAAACTAATACTTTTCGAGATATATAGGGTCAAACAAAAAGTTTGTAAATATAAATTTGATCTCAGTTTTTCTGTCATAGCTTTTAAAGTTTTTAATTAAAATTTAATTTTTTGGGGTTTTTTTGATGTAAAATTTGATTTTACGTAAAAAAGTATTTTGAGTTTTTTAAAAAAAACTAATACTTTTCGAGATATATAGGGTCAAACAAAAAGTTTGTAAATATAAATTTGATCTTAGTTTTTCTGTCATAACTTGTAAAGTTTTTAATAAAGATGAGGTTTTTTAACGTTTTTTGATGTAAAATAATTTTACATAAAAAAGTATTCTTGGGTTTTTTCAAAAAAACTGATACTTATCGAGATATACAGGGTCAAACAAAAAGTTTGTAAATATAAATTTAATCTTAGTTTTTCTGTCATAACTTTTAACGTTTTTAATTAAAATAAGATTTTTTGATGTAAAATTTAATATTACACAAAAAAGTGTTTTAAAGTTTTTTCTAAAAAACTAATACTTTTCGAGATATATAGGGTCAAACAAAAAGTTTGTAAATATAAATTTGATCTCAGCTTTTCTGTCATAACTTTTAAAGTTTTTATATAAAATGAGATTTTTTGGGGTTTTTTGATGTAAAATTTAATTTTACATCAAAAAGTATTCTTGGGTTTTTTCAAAAAAACTGATACTTTTCGAGATATACAGGGTCAAACAAAAAGTTTGTAAATATAAATTTAATCTCAGTTTTTCTGTCATAACTTTTATCGTTTTTAATTAAAATAAGATTTTTTGATGCTTTTTTATGTAGAATCAAATTTTTCACAAAAAAAAATACTTAAGTTTTTAAAAAAACTAACACTTTTCGAGATATATAGGGTCAAACAAAAAGTTTGTAAATATAAATTTGATCTCAGTTTTTCTGTCATAACTTTTAAAGTTTTTAATTAAAATGTAATTTTTTGGGGTTTTTTGATGTAAAATTTGATTTTACGTAAAAAAGTATTTTTGAGTTTTTTCAAAGAAACTAATACTTTTCGAGATATATAGGGTCAAACAAAAAGTTTGTAAATATAAATTTAATCTCAGTTTTTCTGTCATAACTTTTAACGTTTTTAATTAAAATAAGATTTTTTAATGTTTTTTGATGTAGAATTTAATATTACACAAAAAAGTATTCTTAAGTTTTTTAAAAAAACTAATAATTTTCGAGATATATAGGGTCAAACAAAAAGTTTGTAAATATAAATTTGATCTTAGTTTTTTTGTCATAACTTTTAAAGTTTTTAATTAAAATAAGATTTTTTAATGTTTTTTGATGTAAAATTTAATTTTACATAAATAAGTATTCTTGAGTTTTTTTAAAAGAACTGATACTTTTCGAGATATACAGGGTCAAACAAAAAGTTTGTAAATATAAATTTAATCTCAGTTTTTCTGTCATAACTTTTAACGTTTTTAATTAAAATAAGATTTTTTGATGTCGAATTTAATATTTCACAAAAAAGTATTCTTGAGTTTTTCCAAAAAAACTAATACTTTTCGAGATATATAGGGTCAAACAAAAAGTTTGTAAATATAAAATTGATCTCAGTTTTTCTGTCATAACTTTTAAAGTTTTTAATGAAAATGTAATTTTTTGGAATTTTTTGATGTAAAATTTGATTTTACATAAAAAAGTATTTTTGAGTTTTTTTAAAAAAACTAATACTTTTCGAGATATATAGGGTCAAACAAAAAGTTTGTAAATATAAATTTAATCTTAGTTCTTCTGTCATAACTTTTAACGTTTTTAATTAAAATAAGATTTTTTAATGTTTTTTGATGTAGAATTTAATAATTCACAAAAAAGTATTGCTTAATTTTTCAAAAAAACTAATAATTTTCGAGATATATAGGGTCAAACAAAAAGTTTGTAAATATAAATTTGATCTTAGTTTTTCTGTCATAACTTGTAAAGTTTTTAATTATTAAGATGAGGTTTTTCATCGTTTTTTGATGTAAAATTTAATTTTACATAAAAAAGTATTCCTGAGTTTTTTCAAAAAAACTGATACTTTTCGAGATATACAGGGTCAAACAAAAAGTTTGTAAATATAAATTTAATCTTAGTTTTTCTGTCATAACTTTTAACGTTTTTAATTAAAATAAGATTTTTTGATGTAGAATTTAATATTACACAAAAAAGTGTTTTAAAGTTTTTTCTAAAAAACTAATACTTTTCGAGATATATAGGGTCAAACAAAAAGTTTGTAAATATAAATTTGATCTCAGTTTTTCTGTCATAACTTTTAAAGTTTTTATATAAAATGAGATTTTTTGGGGTTTTTTGATGTAAAATTTAATTTTACATAAAAAAGTATTCTTGGGTTTTTTCAAAAAAACTGATACTTTTCGAGATATACAGGGTCAAACAAAAAGTTTGTAAATATAAATTTAATCTTAGTTTTTCTGTCATAACTTTTAACGTTTTTAATTAAAATAAGATTTTTTGATGTAGAATTTAATATTACACAAAAAAGTGTTTTAAAGTTTTTTCTAAAAAACTAATACTTTTCGAGATATATAGGGTCAAACAAAAAGTTTGTAAATATAAATTTGATCTCAGTTTTTCTGTCATAACTTTTAAAGTTTTTATATAAAATGAGATTTTTTGGGGTTTTTTGATGTAAAATTTAATTTTACATAAAAAAGTATTCTTGGGTTTTTTCAAAAAAACTAATACTTTTCGAGATATACAGGGTCAAACAAAAAGTTTGTAAATATAAATTTAATCTCAGTTTTTCTGTCATAACTTTTATCGTTTTTAATTAAAATAAGATTTTTTGATGTTTTTTTATGTAGAATCAAAATTTTACCAAAAAAAATACTTAAGTTTTTAAAAAAACTAACACTTTTCGAGATATATAGGGTCAAACAAAAAGTTTGTAAATATAAATTTGATCTCAGTTTTTCTGTCATAACTTTTAAAGTTTTTAATTAAAGTGTAATTTTTTGGGGTTTTGTGATGTAAAATTTGATTTTACGTAAAAAAGTATTTTTGAGTTTTTTCAAAGAAACTAATACTTTTCGAGATATATAGGGTCAAACAAAAAGTTTGTAAATATAAATTTAATCTCAGTTTTTCTGTCATAACTTTTAACGTTTTTAATTAAAATAAGATTTTTTAATAATTTTTGATGTAGAATTTAATATTACACAAAAAAGTATTCTTAAGTTTTTTAAAAAAACTAATAATTTTCGAGATATATAGGGTCAAACAAAAAGTTTGTAAATATAAATTTGATCTTAGTTTTTCTGTCATAACTTTTAAAGTTTTTAATTAAAATAAGATTTTTTAATGTTTTTTGATGTAAAATTTAATTTTACATAAATAAGTATTCTTGAGTTTTTTCAAAAGAACTGATACTTTTCGAGATATACAGGGTCAAACAAAAAGTTTGTAAATATAAATTTAATCTCAGTTTTTCTGTCATAACTTTTAACGTTTTTAATTAAAATAAGATTTTTTGATGTAGAATTTAATATTTCACAAAAAAGTATTCTTGAGTTTTTCCAAAAAAACTAATACTTTTCGAGATATATAGGGTCAAACAAAAAGTTTGTAAATATAAATTTGATCTCAGATTTTCTGTCATAACTTTTAAAGTTTTTAATTAAAATTTAATTTTTTGGAGTTTTTTGATGTAAAATTTGATTTTACATAAAAAAGTATTTTTGAGTTTTTTCAAAAAAACTAATACTTTTCGAGATATATAGGGTCAAACAAAAAGTTTGTAAATATAAATTTAATCTTAGTTCTTCTGTCATAACTTTTAACGTTTTTAATTAAAATAAGATTTTTTACTGTTTTTTGATGTAGAATTTAATAATTCACAAAAAAGTATTCCTTAATTTTTCAAAAAAAACTAATAATTTTCGAGATATATAGGGTCAAACAAAAAGTTTGTAAATATAAATTTGATCTTAGATTTTCTGTCATAACTTGTAAAGTTTTTATTTATTAAGATGAGGTTTTTTAACGTTTTTTGATGTAAAATTTAATTTTACATAAAAAAGTATTCTTGAGTTTTTTCAAAAAAACTGATACTTTTCGAGATATACAGGGTCAAACAAAAAGTTTGTAAATATAAATTTAATCTTAGTTTTTCTGTCATAACTTTTAACGTTTTTAATTAAAATAAGATTTTTTGATGTAGAATTTAATATTACACAAAAAGGTGTTTTAAAGTTTTTTCTAAAAAACTAATACTTTTCGAGATATATAGGGTCAAACAAAAAGTTTGTAAATATAAATTTGATCTCAGTTTTTCTGTCATGACTTTTAAAGTTTTTAATAAAAATGAGATTTTTTGGGGTTTTTTGATGTAAAATTTGATTTTACGTAAAGAAGTATTTTTGAGTTTTTTCAAAGAAACTAATACTTTTCGAGAAATATGAGGTCAAACAAAAAGTTTGTAAATATAAATTTAATCTCAGTTTTTCTGTCATAACTTTTAACGTTTTTAATTAAAATAAGATTTTTTAATGTTTTTTAATGTAGAATTTAATATTACACAAAAAAGTATTCCTAAGTTTTTTTAAAAAAAACTAATAATTTTCGAGATATATAGGGTCAAACAAAAAGTTTGTAAATATAAATTTGATCTTAGTTTTTCTGTCATAACTTTTAAAGTTTTTAATTAAAATAAGATTTTTTAATGTTTTTTTATGTAGAATTTAATTTTACATAAATAAGTATTCTTGAGTTTTTTCAAAAGAACTGATACTTTTCGAGATATACAGGGTCAAACAAAAAATTTGTAAATATAAATTTAATCTCAGTTTTTCTGTCATAACTTTTAACGTTTTTAATTAAAATAAGATTTTTTGATGTAAAATTTAATATTTCACAAAAAAGTATTCCTAAGTTTTTTTAAAAAACTAATACGTTTCGAGATATATAGGGTCAAACAAAAAGTTTGTAAATATAAATTTGATCTTAGTTTTTCTGTCATAACTTTTAAAGTTTTAAATTAAAATGAGGTTTTTTAACGTTTTTTTATGTAAAATTTAATTCTACATAAAAAAGTATTCTTGAGTTTTTCCAAAAAAACTGATACTTTTCGAGATATACAGGGTCAGACAAAAAGTTTGTAAAGATAAATTTAATCTTAGTTTTTCTGTCATAACTTTTAACGTTTTTAATTAAAATAAGATTTTTTGATGTAGAATTTAATATCACACAAAATAGTTATTTACGTAACGAGTTATGAAAAGTCCAATTTTGTTTAACGAGTGTGATGTTGCAGCAAGAGCGTAGCGAGTGCTGCAAATGAACACGAGTTAAACAAAATGGCGTTTTATAACGAGTTCCGTACAAGATTTTTTATAATTTTGACGAAATTCCATAATTAAGAAAAATCATAATTATCTAATAATAATTAAAAACAATCTAGTTCTCGTGTTTATTTTGCATTGATAGCTTTCTAATGACAATTCTTTTTAATACAGATATAATTAAAAGGTAAGTTTCTGACTTAAATATTAAATATGCTTATTTAATTTTTTGTTTAAAAATGTCTGCTTTTAAATATTTCTTTAATAAAGTTAGTATAAAATAGTTCTTAGTTGTTTATATTTGCTTTATATTTTTCGTAACTTGTTTTGAAATGAACTTTTCAAAACTAGTTACGTAAAGTTTTACTTTTCAAAACTAGTTATGAAAAGTAATGACTTTCAAAACTGACAGCAGTTTTGAAAAATGTCACTTTACTTGTCAAAATTATAAAAAAGTGTTTTAAAGTTTTTTCTAAAAAACTTTTCGAGATATATAGGGTCAAACAAAAAGTTTGTAAATATAAATTTGGTCTCAGTTTTTCTGTCATAACTTTTAAAGTTTTTAATTAAAATGAGATTTTTTGGGGTTTTTTGATGTAAAATTTAATTTTACATAAAAAAGTATTCTTGGGTTTTTTCAAAAAAACTGATATTTTTCGAAATATACAGGGTCAAACAAAAAGTTTGTAAATATAAATTTAATCTCAGTTTTTCTGTCATAACTTTTATCGTTTTTAATTAAAATAAGATTTTTTAATGTTTTTTAATGTAGAATTTAATATTACACAAAAAAGTATTCTTAAGTTTTTTTAAAAAAAACTAATAATTTTCGAGATATATAGGGTCAAACAAAAAGTTTGTAAATATAAATTTAATCTTAGTTTTTCTGTCATAACTTTTAAAGTTTTTAATTAAAATAAGATTTTTTAATGTTTTTTGATGTAAAATTTAATTTTACATAAATAAGTATTCTCGAGTTTTTTCAAAAGAACTGATACTTTTCGAGATATACAGGGTCAAACAAAAAGTTTGTAAATATAAATTTAATCTCAGTTTTTCTGTCATAACTTTTAACGTTTTTAATTAAAATAAGATTTTTTGATGTAAAATTTAATATTTCACAAAAAAGTATTCCTAAGTTTTTTCAAAAAACTAATACTTTTCGAGATATATAGGGTCAAACAAAAAGTTTGTAAATATAAATTTGATCTCAGTTTTTCTGTCATAACTTTTAAATTTTTTAATTAAAATGTAATTTTTTGGGGTTTTTTGATGTAAAATTTGATTTTACGTAAAAAAGTATTTTTGAGTTTTTTCAAAGAAACTAATACTTTTCGAGATAAACAGGGTCAAACAAAAAGTTTGTAAATATAAATTTAATCTCAGTTTTTCTGTCATAACTTTTAAAGTTTTTAATTAAAATAAGATTTTTTAATGTTTTTTGATGTAAAATTTAATTTTACGTAAATAAGTATTCCTGAGTTTTTTCAGAAGAACTGATACTTTTCGAGATATACAGGGTCAAACAAAAAGTTTGTAAATATAAATTTAATCTCAGTTTTTCTGTCATAACTTTTAACGTTTTTAATTAAAATAAGATTTTTTGATGTAGAATTTAATATTTCACAAAAAAGTATTCCTGAGTTTTTTTAAAAAAACTAATACTTTTCGTGATATATAGGGTCAAACAAAAAGTTTGTAAATATAAATTTGATCTCAGTTTTTCTGTCATAACTTTTAAAGTTTTTAATGAAAATTAAATTTTTTGGAGTTTTTTGATGTAAAATTAGATTTTACATAAAAAAGTATTCCTGAGTTTTTTCAAAAAAACTGATACTTTTCGAGATATACAGGGTCAAACAAAAAGTTTGTAAATATAAATTTAATCTTAGTTTTTCTGTCATAACTTTTAACGTTTTTAATTAAAATAAGATTTTTTGATGTAGAATTTAATATTACACAAATAAGTGTTTTAAAGTTTTTTCTAAAAAACTAATACTTTTCGAGATATATAGGGTCAAACAAAAAGTTTGTAAATATAAATTTGATCTCAGTTTTCTGTCATAACTTTTAAAGTTTTTAATTAAAATGAGATTCTTTGGGGTTTTTTGATGTAAAATTTGATTTTACGTAAAAAAGTATTTTTAAGTTTTTTCAAAGAAACTAATACTTTTCGAGATATATAGGGTCAAACAAAAAGTTTGTAAATATAAATTTAATCTCAGTTTTTCTGTCATAACTTTTAAAGTTTTTAATCAAAATCAGATTTTTTAATGTTTTTTGATGTAAAATTTAATTTTACATAAATAAGTATTCTTGAGTTTTTTCAAAAGAACTAATACTTTTCGAGATATACAGGGTCAAACAAAAAGTTTGTAAAAATAAATTTAATCTCAGTTTGTTTGTCATAACTTTTAACGTTTTTAATTAAAATAAGATTTTTTGATGTAGAATTTAATATTTCACAAAAAAGTATTCTTGAGTTTTTCCAAAAAAACTAATACTTTTCAAGATATATAGGGTCAAACAAAAAGTTTGTAAATATAAATTTGATCTCAGTTTTTCTGTCATAACTTTTAAAGTTTTTAATGAAAATTTAATTTTTTGGAGTTTTTTGATGTAAAATTTGATTTTACATAAAAAAGTATTTTTGAGTTTTTCAAAAAAACTAATACTTTTCGAGATATATAGGGTCAAACAAAAAGTTTGTAAATATAAATTTAATCTTAGTTTTTCTGTCATAACTTTTAACGTTTTTAATTAAAATAAGATTTTTTGATGTAGAATTTAATATTACACAAAAAGGTGTTTTAAAGTTTTTTCTAAAAAACTAATACTTTTCGAGATATATAGGGTCAAACAAAAAGTTTGTAAATATAAATTTGATCTCAGTTTTTCTGTCATAACTTTTAAATTTTTATATAAAATGAGATTTTTTGGGGTTTTTTGATGTAAAATTTAATTTTACATAAAAAAGTATTCCAGGGTTTTTTCAAAAAAACTGATACTTTTCGAGATATACAGGGTCAAACAAAAAGTTTGTAAATATAAATTTAATCTCAGTTTTTCTGTCATAACTTTTATCGTTTTTAATTAAAATAAGATTTTTTGATGTTTTTTTATGTAGAATCAAATTTTTTACAAAAAAAATACTTAGGTTTTTAAAAAAACTAATACTTTTCGAGATATATAGGGTCAAACAAAAAGTTTGTAAATATAAATTTAATCTCAGTTTTTCTGTCATAACTTTTAACGTTTTTAATTAAAATAAGATTTTTTAAAGTTTTTTGATGTAGAATTTAATATTACACAAAAAAGTATTCTTAAGTTTTTTTAAAAAAACTAAAAATTTTCGAGATATATAGGGTCAAACAAAAAGTTTGTAAATATAATTTTGATCTTAGTTTTTCTGTCATAACTTTTAAAGTTTTTAATTAAAATAAGATTTTTTAATGTTTTTTGATGTAAAATTTAATTTTACATAAATAAGTATTCTCGAGTTTTTTCAAAAGAACTGATACTTTTCGAGATATACAGGGTCAAACAAAAAGTTTGTAAATATAAATTTAATCTCAGTTTTTCTGTCATAACTTTTAACGTTTTTAATTAAAATAAGTATTTTTGATGTAGAATTTAATATTTCACAAAAAAGTATTCCTGAGTTTTTTCAAAAAAACTAATACTTTTCGAGATATATAGGGTCAAACAAAAAGTTTGTAAATATAAATTTGATCTCAGTTTTTCTGTCATAACTTTTAAAGTTTTTAATGAAAATTTAATTTTTTGGAGTTTTCTGATGTAAAATTTGATTTTACACAAAAAAGTATTTTTGAGTTTTTTCAAAAAAACTAATACTTTTCGAGATATATAGGGTCAAACAAAAAGTTTGTAAATATAAATTTAATCTTAGTTCTTCTGTCATAACTTTTAACGTTTTTAATTAAAATAAGATTTTTTAATGTTTTTGATGTAGAATTTAATAACTCACAAAAAAGTATTTCTTAATTTTTCAAAAAAACTAATAATTTTCGAGATATATAGGGTCAAACAAAAAGTTTGTAAATATAAATTTGATCTTAGTTTTTCTGTCATAACTTCTAAAGTTTTTAATTAAGATAAGGTTTTTTAACGTTTTTTGATGTAAGATTTAATTTTACATAAAAAAGTATTCTTGAGTTTTTTTAAAAAAACTGATACTTTTTGAGATATACAGGGTCAAACAAAAAGTTTGTAAATATAAATTTAATCTTAGTTTTTCTGTCATAACTTTTAACGTTTTTAATTAAAATAAGATTTTTTGATGTAGAATTTAATATTACACAAAAAGTGTTTTAAAGTTTTTTCTAAAAAACTAATACTTTTCGAGATATATAGGGTCAAACAAAAAGTTTGTAAATATAAATTTGATCTCAGTTTTTCTGTCATAACTTTTAAAGTTTTTATATAAAATGAGATTTTTTGGGGTTTTTTGATGTAAAATTTGATTATACATAAAAAAGTATTTTTGAGTTTTTTCAAAAAACTAATACTTTTCGAGATATATAGGGTCAAACAAAAAGTTTGTAAATATAAATTTAATCTTAGTTCTTCTGTCATAACTTTTAACGTTTTTAAATAAAATAAGATTTTTTAATGTTTTTTGATGTAGAATTTAATAATTCACAAAAAAGTATTCCTTAATTTTTCAAAAAAACTAATAATTTTCGAGATATATAGGGTCAAACAAAAAGTTTGTAAATATAAATTTGATCTTAGTTTTTCTGTCATAACTTGTAAAGTTTTTAATTAAGATGAGGTTTTTTAACGTTTTTTGATGTAAAATTTAATTTTACATAAAAAGTATTCTTGAGTTTTTTCCAAAAAAACTGATACTTTTTGAGATATACAGGGTCAAACAAAAAGTTTGTAAATATAAATTTAATCTTAGTTTTTCTGTCATAACTTTTAATGTTTTTAATTAAAATGAGATTTTTTGGGGTTTTTTTGATGTAAAATTTAATTTTACATAAAAAAGTATTCCAGGGTTTTTCAAAAAAACCTGATACTTTTCGAGATATACAGGGTCAAACAAAAAGTTTGTAATTATAAATTTAATCTGTTTTTCTGTCATAACTTTTATCTTTTTTAATTAAAATAAGATTTTTTGATGTTTTTTTATGTAGAATCAAATTTTACACAAAAACAAATTCTTAAGTTTTTAAAAAAACTAATACTTTTCGAGATATATAGGGTCAAACAAAAAGTTTGTTAATATAAATTTGATCTCAGTTTTTCTGTCATAGCTTTTAAAGTTTTTAATTAAAATTTAATTTTTTGGGGTTTTTTTGATGTAAAATTTGATTTTACGTAAAAAGTATTTTGAGTTTTTTCAAAAAAACTAATACTTTTCGAGATATATAGGGTCAAACAAAAAGTTTGTAAATATAAAATTTAATCTCAGTTTTTCTGTCAGAACTTTTAACGTTTTTAATTAAAATAAGATTTTTTAATGTTTTTGATGTAGAATTTAATATTACACAAAAAAGTATTCCTAAGTTTTAAAAAAAAAGTAATAATTTTCGAGATATATAGGGTCAAACAAAAAGTTTGTAAATATAAATTTAATCTCAGTTTTTCTGTCATAACTTTTAAAGTTTTTAATTAAAATAAGATTTTTTAATGTTTTTTGATGTAAAATTTAATTTTACATAAATAAGTATTCCTGAGTTTTTTCAGAAGAACTGATACTTTTCGAGATATACAGGGTCAAACAAAAGTTTGTAAATATAAATTTAATCTCAGTTTTTCTGTCATAACTTTTAACGTTTTTAATTAAAATAAGATTTTTTGATGTAGAATTTAATATTTCACAAAAAAGTATTCCTGAGTTTTTTTAAAAAAACTAATACTTTTCGTGATATATAGGGTCAAACAAAAAGTTTTGTAAATATAAATTTGATCTCAGTTTTTCTGTCATAACTTTTAAAGTTTTTAATGAAAATTAAATTTTTTGGAGTTTTTTGATGTAAAATTAGATTTTACATAAAAAAGTATTCCTGAGTTTTTCAAAAAAACTGATACTTTTCGAGATATACAGGGTCAAACAAAAAGTTTGTAAATATAAATTTAATCTTAGTTTTTCTGTCATAACTTTTAACGTTTTTAATTAAAATAAGATTTTTTGATGTAGAATTTTAATATTACACAAATAAGTGTTTTAAAGTTTTTTCTAAAAAACTAATACTTTTCGAGATATATAGGGTCAAACAAAAAGTTGTAAATATAAATTTGATCTCAGTTTTTCTGTCATAACTTTTAAAGTTTTTAATTAAAATGAGATTCTTTGGGGTTTTTTGATGTAAAATTTGATTTTACGTAAAAAAGTATTTTTGAGTTTTTCAAAGAAACTAATACTTTTCGAGATATATAGGGTCAAACAAAAAGTTTGTAAATATAAATTTAATCTCAGTTTTTCTGTCATAACTTTTAACGTTTTTAATTAAAATAAGATTTTTTAATGTTTTTTGATGTAGAATTTAATATTACACAAAAAAGTATTCTTAAGTTTTTTTAAAAAAACTAATAATTTTCGAGATAAATAGGGTCAAACAAAAAGTTTGTAAATATAAATTTGATCTTAGTTTTTCTGTCATAACTTTTAAAGTTTTTAATCAAAATCAGATTTTTTAATGTTTTTTGATGTAAAATTTAATTTTACATAAATAAGTATTCTTGAGTTTTTTCAAAAGAACTGATACTTTTCGAGATATACAGGGTCAAACAAAAAGTTTGTAAAAATAAATTTAATCTCAGTTTTTCTGTCATAACTTTTAACGTTTTTAATTAAAATAAGATTTTTTGATGTAGAATTTAATATTTCACAAAAAAGTATTCTTGAGTTTTTCCAAAAAAACTAATACTTTTCAAGATATATAGGGTCAAACAAAAAGTTTGTAAATATAAATTTGATCTCAGTTTTTCTGTCATAACTTTTAAAGTTTTTAATGAAAATTTAATTTTTTGGAGTTTTTTGATGTAAAATTTGATTTTACATAAAAAAGTATTTTTGAGTTTTTTCAAAAAAACTAATACTTTTCGAGATATATAGGGTCAAACAAAAAGTTTGTAAATATAAATTTAATCTTAGTTCTTCTGTCATAACTTTTAACGTTTTTAATTAAAATAAGATTTTTTAATGTTTTTTGATGTAGAATTTAATAATTCACAAAAAAGTATTCCTTAATTTTTCAAAAAAACTAATAATTTTCGAGATATATAGGGTCAAACAAAAAGTTTGTAAATATAAATTTGATCTTAGTTTTTCTGTCATAACTTTTAACGTTTTTAATTAAAATAAGATTTTTTGATGTAGAATTTAATATTACACAAAAAGGTGTTTTAAAGTTTTTTCTAAAAAACTAATACTTTTCGAGATATATAGGGTCAAACAAAAAGTTTGTAAATATAAATTTGATCTCAGTTTTTCTGTCATGACTTTTAAAGTTTTTAATAAAAATAAGATTTTTTGGGGTTTTTTGATGTAAAATTTAATTTTACATAAAAAAGTATTCCTGAGTTTTTTCAAAAAAAATTAAACTTTTCGAGATATACAGGGTCAAACAAAAAGTTTGTAAATATAAATTTAATCTTAGTTTTTCTGTCATAACTTTTAACGTTTTTAATTAAAATAAGATTTTTTGATGTAGAATTTAATATTACACAAAAAAGTGTTTTAAAGTTTTTTCTAAAAAACTAATACTTTTCGAGATATATAGGGTCAAACAAAAAGTTTGTAAATATAAATTTGATCTCAGTTTTTCTGTCATAACTTTTAAAGTTTTTATATAAAATAAGATTTTTTGGGGTTTTTTGATGTAAAATTTGATTTTACATAAAAAAGTATTTTTGAGTTTTTTCAAAAAAACTAATACTTTTCGAGATATATAGGGTCAAACAAAAAGTTTGTAAATATAAATTTAATCTTAGTTCTTCTGTCATACCTTTTAACGTTTTTAATTAAAATAAGATTTTTTAATGTTTTTTGATGTAGAATTTAATAATTCACAAAAAAGTATTCCTTAATTTTTCAAAAAAACTAATAATTTTCGAGATATATAGGGTCAAACAAAAAGTTTGTAAATATAAATTTGATCTTAGTTTTTCTGTCATAACTTGTAAAGTTTTTAATTAAGATAAGGTTTTTTAACGTTTTTTGATGTAAAATTTAATTTTACATAAAAAAGTATTTTTGAGTTTTTTCAAAAAAACTGATACTTTTCGAGATATACAGGGTCAAACAAAAAGTTTGTAAATATAAATTTAATCTTAGTTTTTCTGTCATAACTTTTAATGTTTTTAATTAAAATAAGATTTTTTGATGTAGAATTTAATATTACACAAAAAGGTGTTTTAAAGTTTTTTCTAAAAAACTAATACTTTTCGAGATATATAGGGTCAAACAAAAAGTTTGTAAATATAAATTTGATCTCAGTTTTTCTGTCATGACTTTTAAAGTTTTTAATTAAAATGAGATTTTTTGGGGTTTGTTGATGTAAAATTTAATTTTACATAAAAAAGTATTTTAGGGTTTTTTCAAAAAAACTGATACTTTTCGAGATATACAGGGTCAAACAAAAAGTTTGTAATTATAAATTTAATCTGTTTTTCTGTCATAACTTTTATCTTTTTTAATTAAAATAAGATTTTTTGATGTTTTTTTATGTAGAATCAAATTTTACACAAAAACAAATTCTTAAGTTTTTAAAAAAACTAATACTTTTCGAGATATATAGGGTCAAACAAAAAGTTTGTAAATATAAATTTGATCTCAGTTTTTCTGTCATACCTTTTAAAGTTTTTAATTAAAATTTAATTTTTTGGGGTTTTTTTGATGTAAAATTTGATTTTACGTAAAAAAGTATTTTGAGTTTTTTCAAAAAAACTTATACTTTTCGAGATATATAGGGTCAAACAAAAAGTTTGTAAATATAAATTTAATCTCAGTTTTTCTGTCAGAACTTTTAACGTTTTTAATTAAAATAAGATTTTTTAATGTTTTTGATGTAGAATTTAATATTACACAAAAAAGTATTCCTAAGTTTTTTAAAAAGGAGTAATAATTTTCGAGATATATAGGGTCAAACAAAAAGTTTGTGAATATAAATTTGATCTTAGTTTTTCTGTCATAACTTTTAAACTTTTTAATTAAAATAAGATTTTTTAATGTTTTTTGATGTAAAATTTAATTTTACATAAATAAGTATTCTTGAGTTTTTTTAAAAGAACTAATACTTTTCGAGATATACAGGGTCAAACAAAAAATTTGTAAATATAAATTTAATCTCAGTTTTTCTGTCATAACTTTTAACGTTTTTAATTAAAATAAGATTTTTTGATGTAGAATTTAATATTTCACAAAAAAGTGTTTCTGAGTTTTTTCAAAAAAACTAATACTTTTCGAGATATATAGGGTCAAACAAAAAGTTTGTAAATATAAATTTGATCTCAGTTTTTCTGTCATAACTTTTAAAGTTTTTAATAAAAATTTAATTTTTTGGAGTTTTTTGATGTAAAATTTGATTTTACATAAAAAAGTGTTTTTGAGTTTTTTCAAAAAAACTAATACTTTTCGAGATAATAAGGGTCAAACAAAAAGTTTGTAAATATAAATTTAATCTTAGTTCTTTTGTCATAACTTTTAACGTTTTTAATTAAAATAAGATTTTTTAATGTTTTTTGATGTAGAATTTAATAATTCACAAAAAAGTATTCCTTAATTTTTCAAAAAAACTAATAATTTTCGAGATATATAGGGTCAAACAAAAAGTTTGTAAATATAAATTTGATCTTAGTTTTTCTGTCATAACTTGTCAAGTTTTTAATTAAGATAAGGTTTTTTAACGTTTTTTGATGTAAAATTTAATTTTACATAAAAAAGTATTCTTGAGTTTTTTCAAAAAAACTGATACTTTTCGAGATATACAGGGTCAAACAAAAAGTTTGTAAATATAAATTTAATCTTAGTTTTTCTGTCATAACTTTTAACGTTTTTAATTAAAATAAGATTTTTTGATGTAGAATTTAATATTACACAAAAAGGTGTTTTAAAGTTTTTTCTAAAAAACTAATACTTTTCGAGATATATAGGGTGAAACAAAAAGTTTGTAAATATAAATTTGATCTCAGTTTTTCTGTCATGACTTTTAAAGTTTTTAATTAAAATGAGATTTTTTGGGGTTTTTTGATGTAAAATTTAATTTTACATAAAAAAGTATTCCTGGGTTTTTTCAAAAAAACTGATACTTTTCGAGATATACAGGGTCAAACAAAAAGTTTGTAATTATTAATTTAATCTCAGTTTTTCTGTCATAACTTTTATCTTTTTTAATTAAAATAAGATTTTTTGATGTTTTTTTATGTAGAATCAAATTTTACACAAAAAAAAATTCTTAAGTTTTTAAAAAAACTAATACTTTTCGAGATATATAGGGTCAAACAAAAAGTTTGTAAATATAAATTTGATCTCAGTTTTTCTGTCATAGCTTTTAAAGTTTTTAATTAAAATTTAATTTTTTGGGGTTTTTTGATGTAAAATTTGATTTTACGTAAAAAAGTATTTTGAGTTTTTTCAAAAAAACTAATACTTTTCGAGATATATAGGGTCAAACAAAAAGTTTGTAAATATAAATTTGATCTCAGTTTTTCTGTCATGACTTTTAAAGTTTTTAATAAAAATAAGATTTTTTGGGGTTTTTTGATGTAAAATTTGATTTTACGTAAAGAAGTATTTTTGAGTTTTTTCAAAGAAACTAATACTTTTCGAGAAATATGGGGTCAAACAAAAAGTTTGTAAATATAAATTTAATCTCAGTTTTTCTGTCATAACTTTTAACGTTTTTAATTAAAATAAGATTTTTTAATGTTTTTTAATGTAGAATTTAATATTACACAAAAAAGTATTCTTAAGTTTTTTTAAAAAAAACTAATAATTTTCGAGATATATAGGGTCAAACAAAAAGTTTGTAAATATAAATTTGATCTTAGTTTTTCTGTCATAACTTTTAAAGTTTTTAATTAAAATAAGATTTTTTAATGTTTTTTGATGTAAAATTTAATTTTACATAAATAAGTATTCTTGAGTTTTTTCAAAAGAACTGATACTTTTCGAGATATACAGGGTCAAACAAAAAGTTTGTAAATATAAATTTAATCTTAGTTTTTCTGTCATAACTTTTAACGTTTTTAATTAAAATAAGATTTTTTGATGTAAAATTTAATATTTCACAAAAAAGTATTCCTAAGTTTTTTTAAAAAACTAATACTTTTCGAGATATATTGGGTCAAACAAAAAGTTTGTAAATATAAATTTGATCTTAGTTTTTCTGTCATAACTTTTAAAGTTTTAAATTAAAATAAGGTTTTTTAACGTTTTTTTATGTAAAATTTTATTCTACATAAAAAAGTATTCATGAGTTTTTCCAAAAAAACTGATACTTTTCGAGATATACAGGGTCAAACAAAAAGTTTGTAAATATAAATTTAATCTTAGTTTTTCTGTCATAACTTTTAACGTTTTTAATTAAAATAAGATTTTTTGATGTTGAATTTAATATTACACAAAAAAGTGTTTTAAAGTTTTTTCTAAAAAACTTTTCGAGATATATAGGGTCAAACAAAAAGTTTGTAAATATAAATTTGGTCTCAGTTTTTCTGTCATAACTTTTAAAGTTTTTAATTAAAATGAGATTTTTTGGGGTTTTTTGATGTAAAATTTAATTTTACATAAAAAAGTATTCTTGGGTTTTTTCAAAAAAACTGATATTTTTCGAGATAAACAGGGTCAAACAAAAAGTTTGTAAATATAAATTTAATCTCAGTTTTTCTGTCATAACTTTTAAAGTTTTTAATTAAAATAAGATTTTTTAATGTTTTTTGATGTAAAATTTAATTTTACGTAAATAAGTATTCCTGAGTTTTTTCAGAAGAACTGATACTTTTCGAGATATACAGGGTCAAACAAAAAGTTTGTAAATATAAATTTAATCTCAGTTTTTCTGTCATAACTTTTAACGTTTTTAATTAAAATAAGATTTTTTGATGTAGAATTTAATATTTCACAAAAAAGTATTCCTGAGTTTTTTTAAAAAAACTAATACTTTTCGTGATATATAGGGTCAAACAAAAAGTTTGTAAATATAAATTTGATCTCAGTTTTTCTGTCATAACTTTTAAAGTTTTTAATGAAAATTAAATTTTTTGGAGTTTTTTGATGTAAAATTAGATTTTACATAAAAAAGTATTCCTGAGTTTTTTCAAAAAAACTGATACTTTTCGAGATATACAGGGTCAAACAAAAAGTTTGTAAATATAAATTTAATCTTAGTTTTTCTGTCATAACTTTTAACGTTTTTAATTAAAATAAGATTTTTTGATGTAGAATTTAATATTACACAAATAAGTGTTTTAAAGTTTTTTCTAAAAAACTAATACTTTTCGAGATATATAGGGTCAAACAAAAAGTTTGTAAATATAAATTTGATCTCAGTTTTTCTGTCATAACTTTTAAAGTTTTTAATTAAAATGAGATTCTTTGGGGTTTTTTGATGTAAAATTTGATTTTACGTAAAAAAGTATTTTTAAGTTTTTTCAAAGAAACTAATACTTTTCGAGATATATAGGGTCAAACAAAAAGTTTGTAAATATAAATTTAATCTCAGTTTTTCTGTCATAACTTTTAAAGTTTTTAATCAAAATCAGATTTTTTAATGTTTTTTGATGTAAAATTTAATTTTACATAAATAAGTATTCTTGAGTTTTTTCAAAAGAACTAATACTTTTCGAGATATACAGGGTCAAACAAAAAGTTTGTAAAAATAAATTTAATCTCAGTTTGTTTGTCATAACTTTTAACGTTTTTAATTAAAATAAGATTTTTTGATGTAGAATTTAATATTTCACAAAAAAGTATTCTTGAGTTTTTCCAAAAAAACTAATACTTTTCAAGATATATAGGGTCAAACAAAAAGTTTGTAAATATAAATTTGATCTCAGTTTTTCTGTCATAACTTTTAAAGTTTTTAATGAAAATTTAATTTTTTGGAGTTTTTTGATGTAAAATTTGATTTTACATAAAAAAGTATTTTTGAGTTTTTTCAAAAAAACTAATACTTTTCGAGATATATAGGGTCAAACAAAAAGTTTGTAAATATAAATTTAATCTTAGTTTTTCTGTCATAACTTTTAACGTTTTTAATTAAAATAAGATTTTTTGATGTAGAATTTAATATTACACAAAAAGGTGTTTTAAAGTTTTTTCTAAAAAACTAATACTTTTCGAGATATATAGGGTCAAACAAAAAGTTTGTAAATATAAATTTGATCTCAGTTTTTCTGTCATAACTTTTAAATTTTTATATAAAATGAGATTTTTTGGGGTTTTTTGATGTAAAATTTAATTTTACATAAAAAAGTATTCCAGGGTTTTTTCAAAAAAACTGATACTTTTCGAGATATACAGGGTCAAACAAAAAGTTTGTAAATATAAATTTAATCTCAGTTTTTCTGTCATAACTTTTATCGTTTTTAATTAAAATAAGATTTTTTGATGTTTTTTTATGTAGAATCAAATTTTTTACAAAAAAAAATACTTAGGTTTTTAAAAAAACTAATACTTTTCGAGATATATAGGGTCAAACAAAAAGTTTGTAAATATAAATTTAATCTCAGTTTTTCTGTCATAACTTTTAACGTTTTTAATTAAAATAAGATTTTTTAAAGTTTTTTGATGTAGAATTTAATATTACACAAAAAAGTATTCTTAAGTTTTTTTAAAAAAACTAAAAATTTTCGAGATATATAGGGTCAAACAAAAAGTTTGTAAATATAATTTTGATCTTAGTTTTTCTGTCATAACTTTTAAAGTTTTTAATTAAAATAAGATTTTTTAATGTTTTTTGATGTAAAATTTAATTTTACATAAATAAGTATTCTCGAGTTTTTTCAAAAGAACTGATACTTTTCGAGATATACAGGGTCAAACAAAAAGTTTGTAAATATAAATTTAATCTCAGTTTTTCTGTCATAACTTTTAACGTTTTTAATTAAAATAAGTATTTTTGATGTAGAATTTAATATTTCACAAAAAAGTATTCCTGAGTTTTTTCAAAAAAACTAATACTTTTCGAGATATATAGGGTCAAACAAAAAGTTTGTAAATATAAATTTGATCTCAGTTTTTCTGTCATAACTTTTAAAGTTTTTAATGAAAATTTAATTTTTTGGAGTTTTCTGATGTAAAATTTGATTTTACACAAAAAAGTATTTTTGAGTTTTTTCAAAAAAACTAATACTTTTCGAGATATATAGGGTCAAACAAAAAGTTTGTAAATATAAATTTAATCTTAGTTCTTCTGTCATAACTTTTAACGTTTTTAATTAAAATAAGATTTTTTAATGTTTTTTGATGTAGAATTTAATAACTCACAAAAAAGTATTTCTTAATTTTTCAAAAAAACTAATAATTTTCGAGATATATAGGGTCAAACAAAAAGTTTGTAAATATAAATTTGATCTTAGTTTTTCTGTCATAACTTCTAAAGTTTTTAATTAAGATAAGGTTTTTTAACGTTTTTTGATGTAAGATTTAATTTTACATAAAAAAGTATTCTTGAGTTTTTTTAAAAAAACTGATACTTTTTGAGATATACAGGGTCAAACAAAAAGTTTGTAAATATAAATTTAATCTTAGTTTTTCTGTCATAACTTTTAACGTTTTTAATTAAAATAAGATTTTTTGATGTAGAATTTAATATTACACAAAAAAGTGTTTTAAAGTTTTTTCTAAAAAACTAATACTTTTCGAGATATATAGGGTCAAACAAAAAGTTTGTAAATATAAATTTGATCTCAGTTTTTCTGTCATAACTTTTAAAGTTTTTATATAAAATGAGATTTTTTGGGGTTTTTTGATGTAAAATTTGATTATACATAAAAAAGTATTTTTGAGTTTTTTCAAAAAAACTAATACTTTTCGAGATATATAGGGTCAAACAAAAAGTTTGTAAATATAAATTTAATCTTAGTTCTTCTGTCATAACTTTTAACGTTTTTAAATAAAATAAGATTTTTTAATGTTTTTTGATGTAGAATTTAATAATTCACAAAAAAGTATTCCTTAATTTTTCAAAAAAACTAATAATTTTCGAGATATATAGGGTCAAACAAAAAGTTTGTAAATATAAATTTGATCTTAGTTTTTCTGTCATAACTTGTAAAGTTTTTAATTAAGATGAGGTTTTTTAACGTTTTTTGATGTAAAATTTAATTTTACATAAAAAAGTATTCTTGAGTTTTTTCCAAAAAAACTGATACTTTTTGAGATATACAGGGTCAAACAAAAAGTTTGTAAATATAAATTTAATCTTAGTTTTTCTGTCATAACTTTTAATGTTTTTAATTAAAATGAGATTTTTTGGGGTTTTTTGATGTAAAATTTAATTTTACATAAAAAAGTATTCCAGGGTTTTTTCAAAAAAACCTGATACTTTTCGAGATATACAGGGTCAAACAAAAAGTTTGTAATTATAAATTTAATCTGTTTTTCTGTCATAACTTTTATCTTTTTTAATTAAAATAAGATTTTTTGATGTTTTTTTATGTAGAATCAAATTTTACACAAAAACAAATTCTTAAGTTTTTAAAAAAACTAATACTTTTCGAGATATATAGGGTCAAACAAAAAGTTTGTTAATATAAATTTGATCTCAGTTTTTCTGTCATAGCTTTTAAAGTTTTTAATTAAAATTTAATTTTTTGGGGTTTTTTTGATGTAAAATTTGATTTTACGTAAAAAAGTATTTTGAGTTTTTTCAAAAAAACTAATACTTTTCGAGATATATAGGGTCAAACAAAAAGTTTGTAAATATAAATTTAATCTCAGTTTTTCTGTCAGAACTTTTAACGTTTTTAATTAAAATAAGATTTTTTAATGTTTTTGATGTAGAATTTAATATTACACAAAAAAGTATTCCTAAGTTTTTAAAAAAAAAGTAATAATTTTCGAGATATATAGGGTCAAACAAAAAGTTTGTAAATATAAATTTAATCTCAGTTTTTCTGTCATAACTTTTAAAGTTTTTAATTAAAATAAGATTTTTTAATGTTTTTTGATGTAAAATTTAATTTTACATAAATAAGTATTCCTGAGTTTTTTCAGAAGAACTGATACTTTTCGAGATATACAGGGTCAAACAAAAAGTTTGTAAATATAAATTTAATCTCAGTTTTTCTGTCATAACTTTTAACGTTTTTAATTAAAATAAGATTTTTTGATGTAGAATTTAATATTTCACAAAAAAGTATTCCTGAGTTTTTTTAAAAAAACTAATACTTTTCGTGATATATAGGGTCAAACAAAAAGTTTGTAAATATAAATTTGATCTCAGTTTTTCTGTCATAACTTTTAAAGTTTTTAATGAAAATTAAATTTTTTGGAGTTTTTTGATGTAAAATTAGATTTTACATAAAAAAGTATTCCTGAGTTTTTTCAAAAAAACTGATACTTTTCGAGATATACAGGGTCAAACAAAAAGTTTGTAAATATAAATTTAATCTTAGTTTTTCTGTCATAACTTTTAACGTTTTTAATTAAAATAAGATTTTTTGATGTAGAATTTAATATTACACAAATAAGTGTTTTAAAGTTTTTTCTAAAAAACTAATACTTTTCGAGATATATAGGGTCAAACAAAAAGTTTGTAAATATAAATTTGATCTCAGTTTTTCTGTCATAACTTTTAAAGTTTTTAATTAAAATGAGATTCTTTGGGGTTTTTTGATGTAAAATTTGATTTTACGTAAAAAAGTATTTTTGAGTTTTTTCAAAGAAACTAATACTTTTCGAGATATATAGGGTCAAACAAAAAGTTTGTAAATATAAATTTAATCTCAGTTTTTCTGTCATAACTTTTAACGTTTTTAATTAAAATAAGATTTTTTAATGTTTTTTGATGTAGAATTTAATATTACACAAAAAAGTATTCTTAAGTTTTTTTAAAAAAACTAATAATTTTCGAGATAAATAGGGTCAAACAAAAAGTTTGTAAATATAAATTTGATCTTAGTTTTTCTGTCATAACTTTTAAAGTTTTTAATCAAAATCAGATTTTTTAATGTTTTTTGATGTAAAATTTAATTTTACATAAATAAGTATTCTTGAGTTTTTTCAAAAGAACTGATACTTTTCGAGATATACAGGGTCAAACAAAAAGTTTGTAAAAATAAATTTAATCTCAGTTTTTCTGTCATAACTTTTAACGTTTTTAATTAAAATAAGATTTTTTGATGTAGAATTTAATATTTCACAAAAAAGTATTCTTGAGTTTTTCCAAAAAAACTAATACTTTTCAAGATATATAGGGTCAAACAAAAAGTTTGTAAATATAAATTTGATCTCAGTTTTTCTGTCATAACTTTTAAAGTTTTTAATGAAAATTTAATTTTTTGGAGTTTTTTGATGTAAAATTTGATTTTACATAAAAAAGTATTTTTGAGTTTTTTCAAAAAAACTAATACTTTTCGAGATATATAGGGTCAAACAAAAAGTTTGTAAATATAAATTTAATCTTAGTTCTTCTGTCATAACTTTTAACGTTTTTAATTAAAATAAGATTTTTTAATGTTTTTTGATGTAGAATTTAATAATTCACAAAAAAGTATTCCTTAATTTTTCAAAAAAACTAATAATTTTCGAGATATATAGGGTCAAACAAAAAGTTTGTAAATATAAATTTGATCTTAGTTTTTCTGTCATAACTTTTAACGTTTTTAATTAAAATAAGATTTTTTGATGTAGAATTTAATATTACACAAAAAGGTGTTTTAAAGTTTTTTCTAAAAAACTAATACTTTTCGAGATATATAGGGTCAAACAAAAAGTTTGTAAATATAAATTTGATCTCAGTTTTTCTGTCATGACTTTTAAAGTTTTTAATAAAAATAAGATTTTTTGGGGTTTTTTGATGTAAAATTTAATTTTACATAAAAAAGTATTCCTGAGTTTTTTCAAAAAAAATTAAACTTTTCGAGATATACAGGGTCAAACAAAAAGTTTGTAAATATAAATTTAATCTTAGTTTTTCTGTCATAACTTTTAACGTTTTTAATTAAAATAAGATTTTTTGATGTAGAATTTAATATTACACAAAAAAGTGTTTTAAAGTTTTTTCTAAAAAACTAATACTTTTCGAGATATATAGGGTCAAACAAAAAGTTTGTAAATATAAATTTGATCTCAGTTTTTCTGTCATAACTTTTAAATTTTTATATAAAATGAGATTTTTTGGGGTTTTTTGATGTAAAATTTAATTTTACATAAAAAAGTATTCTTGGGTTTTTTCAAAAAAACTGATACTTTTCGAGATATACAGGGTCAAACAAAAAGTTTGTAAATATAAATTTAATCTCAGTTTTTCTGTCATAACTTTTATCGTTTTTAATTAAAATAAGATTTTTTGGTGTTTTTTTATGTAGAATCAAATTTTTCACAAAAAAAAAATACTTAAGTTTTTAAAAAAACTAATACTTTTCGAGATATATAGGGTCAAACAAAAAGTTTGTAAATATAAATTTAATCTCAGTTTTTCTGTCATAACTTTTAACGTTTTTAATTAAAATAAGATTTTTTAATGTTTTTTGATGTAAAATTTAATTTTACATAAATAAGTATTCTCGAGTTTTTTCAAAAGAACTGATACTTTTCGAGATATACAAGGTCAAACAAAAAGTTTGTAAATATAAATTTGATCTTAGTTTTTCTGTCATAACTTTTAAAGTTTTTAATTAAAATAAGATTTTTTAATGTTTTTTGATGTAAAATTTAATTTTACATAAATAAGTATTCTCGAGTTTTTTCAAAAGAACTGATACTTTTCGAGATATACAAGGTCAAACAAAAAGTTTGTAAATATAAATTTATTCTCAGTTTTTCTGTCATAACTTTTAACGTTTTTAATTAAAATAAGATTTTTTGATGTAGAATTTAATATTTCACAAAAAGTATTCCTGAGTTTTTTTAAAAAAACTAATACTTTTCGAGATATATAGGGTCAAACAAAAAGTTTGTAAATATAAATTTGATCTCAGTTTTTCTGTCATGACTTTTAAAGTTTTTAATGAAAATTTAATTTTTTGGAGTTTTTTGATGTAAAATTTGATTTTACATAAAAAAGTATTTTTGAGTTTTTTCAAAAAAACTAATACTTTTCGAGATATATAGGGTCAAACAAAAAGTTTGTAAATATAAATTTAATCTTAGTTCTTCTGTCATAACTTTTAACGTTTTTAATTAAAATAAGATTTTTTAATGTTTTTTGATGTAGAATTTAATAACTCACAAAAAAGTATTCCTTAATTTTTCAAAAAAACTAATAATTTTCGAGATATATAGGGTCAAACAAAAAGTTTGTAAATATAAATTTGATCTTAGTTTTTCTGTCATAACTTCTAAAGTTTTTAATTAAGATGAGGTTTTTTAACGTTTTTTGATGTAAAATTTAATTTTACATAAAAAAGTATTCTTGAGTTTTTTCAAAAGAACTGATACTTTTCGAGATATACAGGGTCAAACAAAAAGTTTGTAAATATAAATTTGATCTTAGTTTTTCTGTCATAACTTTTAAAGTTTTTAATTAAAATAAGATTTTTTAATGTTTTTTGATGTAAGATTTAATTTTACATAAATAAGTATTCTTGAGTTTTTTCAAAAGAACTGATACTTTTCGAGATATACAGGGTCAAACAAAAAGTTTGTAAAAATAAATTTAATCTCAGTTTTTCTGTCATAACTTTTAACGTTTTTAATTAAAATAAGATTTTTTGATGTAGAATTTAATATTTCACAAAAAAGTATTCTTGAGTTTTTCCAAAAAAACTAATACTTTTCGAGATATATAGGGTCAAACAAAAAGTTTGTAAATATAAATTTGATCTCAGTTTTTCTGTCATAACTTTTAAAGTTTTTAATGAAAATTTAATTTTTTGGAGTTTTTTGATGTAAAATTTGATTTTACATAAAAAAGTATTTTTGAGTTTTTTCAAAGAAACTAATACTTTTCGAGATATATAGGGTCAAACAAAAAGTTTGTAAATATAAATTTAATCTTAGTTCTTCTGTCATAACTTTTAACGTTTTTAATTAAAATAAGATTTTTTAATGTTTTTTGATGTAGAATTTAATAATTCACAAAAAAGTATTCCTTAATTTTTCAAAAAAACTAATAATTTTCGAGATATATAGGGTCAAACAAAAAGTTTGTAAATATAAATTTGATCTTAGTTTTTCTGTCATAACTTGTAAAGTTTTTAATTATTAAGATGAGGTTTTTTAACGTTTTTTGATGTAAAATTTAATTTTACATAAAAAAGTATTCTTGAGTTTTTTCAAAAAAACTGATACTTTTCGAGATATACAGGGTCAAACAAAAAGTTTGTAAATATAAATTTAATCTTAGTTTTTCTGTCATAACTTTTAACGTTTTTAATTAAAATAAGATTTTTTGATGTAGAATTTAATATTACACAAAAAGGTGTTTTAAAGTTTTTTCTAAAAAACTAATACTTTTCGAGATATATAGGGTCAAACAAAAAGTTTGTAAATATAAATTTGATCTCAGTTTTTCTGTCATGACTTTTAAAGTTTTTAATAAAAATAAGATTTTTTGGGGTTTTTTGATGTAAAATTTAATTTTACATAAAAAAGTATTCCTGAGTTTTTTCAAAAAAACTGATACTTTTCGAGATATACAGGGTCAAACAAAAAGTTTGTAAATATAAATTTAATCTTAGTTTTTCTGTCATAACTTTTAACGTTTTTAATTAAAATAAGATTTTTTGATGTAGAATTTAATATTACACAAAAAGGTGTTTTAAAGTTTTTTCTAAAAAACTAATACTTTTCGAGATATATAGGGTCAAACAAAAAGTTTGTAAATATAAATTTGATCTCAGTTTTTCTGTCATGACTTTTAAAGTTTTTAATAAAAATAAGATTTTTTGGGGTTTTTTGATGTAAAATTTAATTTTACATAAAAAAGTATTCCTGAGTTTTTTCAAAAAAACTGATACTTTTCGAGATATACAGGGTCAAACAAAAAGTTTGTAAATATAAATTTAATCTTAGTTTTTCTGTCATAACTTTTAACGTTTTTAATTAAAATAAGATTTTTTGATGTAGAATTTAATATTACACAAAAAAGTGTTTTTTAAAGTTTTTTCTAAAAAACTAATACTTTTCGAGATATATAGGGTCAAACAAAAAGTTTGTAAATATAAATTTAATCTCAGTTTTTCTGTCATAACTTTTAACGTTTTTAATTAAAATAAGATTTTTTAATGTTTTTTGATGTAGAATTTAATATTACACAAAAAAGTATTCTTAAGTTTTTTTAAAAAAACTAATAATTTTCGAGATATATAGGGTCAAACAAAAAGTTTGTAAATATAAATTTGATCTTAGTTTTTCTGTCATAACTTTTAAAGTTTTTAATTAAAATAAGATTTTTTAATGTTTTTTGATGTAAAATTTAATTTTACATAAATAAGTGTTCTCGAGTTTTTTCAAAAGAACTGATACTTTTCGAGATATACAGAATCAAACAAAAAGTTTGTAAATATAAATTTAATCTCAGTTTTTCTGTCATAACTTTTAACGTTTTTAATTAAAATAAGATTTTTTGATGTAGAATTTAATATTTCACAAAAAAGTATTCCTGAGTTTTTTCAAAAAAACTAATACTTTTCGAGATATATAGGGTCAAACAAAAAGTTTGTAAATATAAATTTGATCTCAGTTTTTCTGTCATAACTTTTAAAGTTTTTAATGAAAATTTAATTTTTTGGAGTTTTTTGATGTAAAATTTGATTTTACATAAAAAAGTATTTTTGAGTTTTTTCAAAAAAACTAATACTTTTCGAGATATATAGGGTCAAACAAAAAGTTTGTAAATATAAATTTAATCTTAGTTCTTCTGTCATAACTTTTAACGTTTTTAATTAAAATAAGATTTTTTAATGTTTTTTGATGTAGAATTTAATAACTCACAAAAAAGTATTCCCTAATTTTTCAAAAAAACTAATAATTTTCGAGATATATAGGGTCAAACAAAAAGTTTGTAAATATAAATTTGATCTTAGTTTTTCTGTCATAACTTCTAAAGTTTTTAATTAAGATGAGGTTTTTTAACGTTTTTTGATGTAAAATTTAATTTTACATAAAAAAGTATTCTTGAGTTTTTTCAAAAAAACTGATACTTTTCGAGATATACAGGGTCAAACAAAAAGTTTGTAAATATAAATTTAATCTTAGTTTTTCTGTCATAACTTTTAACGTTTTTAATTAAAATAAGATTTTTTGATGTAGAATTTAATATTACACAAAAAAGTGTTTTAAAGTTTTTTCTAAAAAACTAATACTTTTCGAGATATATAGGGTCAAACAAAAAGTTTGTAAATATAAATTTGATCTCAGTTTTTCTGTCATAACTTTTAAAGTTTTTATATAAAATAAGATTTTTTGGGGTTTTTTTATGTAAAATTTGATTTTACATAAAAAAGTATTTTTGAGTTTTTTCAAAAAAACTAATACTTTTCGAGATATATAGGGTCAAACAAATGTTTGTAAATATAAATTTAATCTTAGTTCTTCTGTCATAACTTTTAACGTTTTTAATTAAAATAAGATTTTTTAATGTTTTTTGATGTAGAATTTAATAATTCACAAAAAAGTATTCCTTAATTTTTCAAAAAAACTAATAATTTTCGAGATATATAGGGTCAAACAAAAAGTTTGTAAATATAAATTTGATCTTAGTTTTTCTGTCATAACTTTTAAACTTTTTAATTAAAATAAGATTTTTTAATGTTTTTTGATGTAAAATTTAATTTTACATAAATAAGTATTCTTGAGTTTTTTTAAAAGAACTAATACTTTTCGAGATATACAGGGTCAAACAAAAAATTTGTAAATATAAATTTAATCTTAGTTTTTCTGTCATAACTTTTATCGTTTTTAATTAAAATAAGATTTTTTGATGTTTTTTATGTAGAATCAAATTTTTCACAAAAAAAATACTTAAGTTTTTAAAAAAACTAATACTTTTCGAGATATATAGGGTCAAACAAAAAGTTTGTAAATATAAATTTGATCTCAGTTTTTCTTTCATAACTTTTAAAGTTTTTAATTAAAATAAGATTTTTTAATGTTTTTTGATGTAAAATTTAATTTTGCATAAATAAGTATTCTTGAGTTTTTTCAAAAGAACTGATACTTTTCGAGATATACAGGGTCAAACAAAAAGTTTGTAAATATAAATTTAATCTCAGTTTTTCTGTCATAACTTTTAACGTTTTTAATTAAAATAAGATTTTTTGATGTAGAATTTAATATTTCACAAAAAAGTATTCCTGAGTTTTTTCAAAAAAACTAATACTTTTCGAGATATATAGGGTCAAACAAAAAGTTTGTAAATATAAATTTGATCTCAGTTTTTCTGTCATAACTTTTAAAGTTTTTAATGAAAATTTAATTTTTTAGAGTTTTTTGATGTAAAATTTGATTTTACATAAAAAAGTATTTTTGAGTTTTTTCAAAAAAACCAATACTTTTCGAGATATATAGGGTCAAACAAAAAGTTTGTAAATATAAATTTAATCTTAGTTCTTCTGTCATAACTTTTAACGTTTTTAATTAAAATAAGATTTTTTAATGTTTTTTGATGTAGAATTTAATAATTCACAAAAAAGTATTCCTTAATTTTTCAAAAAAACTAATAATTTTCGAGATATATAGGGTCAAACAAAAAGTTTGTAAATATAAATTTGATCTTAGTTTTTCTGCCATAACTTGTAAAGTTTTTAATTAAGATGAGGTTTTTTAACGTTTTTTGATGTAAAATTTTCAAAAAAACTGATACTTTTCGAGATATACAGGGTCAAACAAAAAGTTTGTAAATATAAATTTAATCTTAGTTTTTCTGTCATAACTTTTAACGTTTTTAATTAAAATAAGATTTTTTGATGTAGAATTTAATATTACACAAAAAGGTGTTTTAAAGTTTTTTCTAAAAAACTAATACTTTTCGAGATATATAGGGTCAAACAAAAAGTTTGTAAATATAAATTTGATGTCAGTTTTTCTGTCATGACTTTTAAAGTTTTTAATTAAAATGAGATTTTTTGGGGTTTTTTGATGTAAAATTTAATTTTACATAAAAAAGTATTCCTGGGTTTTTTCAAAAAAACTGATACTTTTCGAGATATACAGGGTCAAACAAAAAGTTTGTAATTATAAATTTAATCTTAGTTTTTCTGTCATAACTTTTATCTTTTTTAATTAAAATAAGATTTTTTGATGTTTTTTTATGTAGAATCAAATATTACATAAAAAAAAATTCATAAGTTTTTAAAAAAACTAATACTTTTCGAGATATATAGGGTCAAACAAAAAGTTTGTAAATATAAATTTGATCTCAGTTTTTCTGTCATAGCTTTTAAAGTTTTTAATTAAAATTTAATTTTTTGGGGTTTTTTTGATGTAAAATTTGATTTTACGTAAAAAAGTATTTTGAGTTTTTTAAAAAAAACTAATACTTTTCGAGATATATAGGGTCAAACAAAAAGTTTGTAAATATAAATTTAATCTCAGTTTTTCTGTCAGAACTTTTAACGTTTTTAATTAAAATAATATTTTTTAATGTTTTTGATGTAGAATTTAATATAACACAAAAAAGTATTCCTAAGTTTTTTTAAAAAAAGTAATAATTTTCGAGATATATAAGGTCAAACAAAAAGTTTGTAAATATAAATTTGATCTTAGTTTTTCTGTCATAACTTTTAAACTTTTTAATTAAAATAAGATTTTTTAATGTTTTTTGATGTAAAATTTAATTTTACATAAATAAGTATTCTTGAGTTTTTTTAAAAGAACTAATACTTTTCGAGATATACAGGGTCAAACAAAAAATTTGTAAATATAAATTTAATCTCAGTTTTTCTGTCATAACTTTTAACGTTTTTAATTAAAATAAGATTTTTCAAAGAAGAATATAATATTTCACAAAAAAGAATTCCTGAGTTTTTTCAAAAAACTAATACTTTTCGAGATATATAGGGTCAAACAAAAAGTTTGTAAATATAAATTTGATCTTAGTTTTTCTGTCATAACTTGTAAAGTTTTTAATTAAAATGAGGTTTTTTAACGTTTTTTGATGTAAAATTTAATTTTACATAAAAAAGTATTCTTGAGTTTTTTCAAAAAAACTGATACTTTTCGAGATATACAGGGTCAAACAAAAAGTTTGTAAATATAAATTTAATCTTAGTTTTTCTGTCATAACTTTTAACGTTTTTAATTAAAATAAGATTTTTTGATGTAGAATTTAATATTACTCAAAAAGGTGTTTTAAAGTTTTTTTTTAAAAACTAATACTTTTCGAGATATATAGGGTCAAACAAAAAGTTTGTAAATATAAATTTGATCTCAGTTTTTCTGTCATGACTTTTAAAGTTTTTAATTAAAATGAGATTTTTTGGGGTTTTTTGATGTAAAATTTAATTTTACATAAAAAAGTATTCCTTGGTTTTTTTAAAAAAACTGATACTTTTCGAGATATACAGGGTCAAACAAAAAGTTTGTAATTATAAATTTAATCTCAGTTTTTCTGTCATAACTTTTATCTTTTTTAATTAAAATAAGATTTTTTGATGTTTTTTTATGTAGAATCAAATTTTACACAAAAAAAAATTCTTAAGTTTTTAAAAAAACTAATACTTTTCGAGATATATAGGGTCAAACAAAAAGTTTGTAAATATAAATTTGATCTCAGTTTTTCTGTCATAGCTTTTAAAGTTTTTAATTAAAATTTAATTTTTTGGGGTTTTTTGATGTAAAATTTGATTTTACGTAAAAAAGTATTTTCAGTTTTTTCAAAAAAACTAATACTTTTCGAGATATATAGGGTCAAACAAAAAGTTTGTAAATATAAATTTAATCTCAGTTTTTCTGTCAGAACTTTTAACGTTTTTAATTAAAATAAGATTTTTTAATGTTTTTTGATGTAGAATTTAATATTACACAAAAAAGTATTCCTAAGGTTTTTTAAAAAAAGTAATAATTTTAGAGATATAGGGTCAAACAAAAAGTTTGTAAATATAAATTTGATCTTAGTTTTTCTGTCATAACTTTTAAACTTTTTAATTAAAATAAGATTTTTTAATGTTTTTTGATGTAAAATTTAATTTTACATAAATAAGTATTCCTGAGTTTTTTCAAAAGAACTGATACTTTTCGAGATATACAGGGTCAAACAAAAAGTTTGTTAATATAAATTTAATCTCAGTTTTTCTGTCATAACTTTTAACGTTTTTAATTAAAATAAGATTTTTTGATGTAGAATTTAATATTTCACAAAAAAGTATTCCTGAGTTTTTTCAAAAAAACTAATACTTTTCGAGATATATAGGGTCAAACAAAAAGTTTGTAAATATAAATTTGATCTCAGTTTTTCGGTCATAACTTTTAAAGTTTTTAATGAAAATTTAATTTTTTGGAGTTTTTAGATGTAAAATTTGATTTTACATAAAAAAGTATTTTTGAGTTTTTTCAAAAAAACCAATACTTTTCGAGATATATAGGGTCAAACAAAAAGTTTGTAAATATAAATTTAATCTTAGTTCTTCTGTCATAACTTTTAACGTTTTTAATTAAAATAAGATTTTTTGATGTAGAATTTAATATTACACAAAAAGGTGTTTTAAAGTTTTTTCTAAAAAACTAATACTTTTCGAGATATATAGGGTCAAACAAAAAGTTTGTAAATATAAATTTGATCTCAGTTTTTCTGTCATGACTTTTAAAGTTTTTAATTAAAATGAAATTTTTTGGGGTTTTTTGATGTAAAATTTAATTTTACATAAAAAAGTATTCCTTGGTTTTTTCAAAAAAACTGATACTTTTCGAGATATACAGGGTCAAACAAAAAGTTTGTAATTATAAATTTAATCTTAGTTTTTCTGTCATAACTTTTATCTTTTTTAATTAAAATAAGATTTTTTGATGTTTTTTTATGTAGAATCAAATTTTACACAAAAAAAAATTCTTAAGTTTTTAAAAAAACTAATACTTTTCGAGATATATAGGGTCAAACAAAAAGTTTGTAAATATAAATTTGATCTCAGTTTTTCTGTCATAGCTTTTAAAGTTTTTAATTAAAATTTAATTTTTTGGGGTTTTTTGATGTAAAATTTGATTTTACGTAAAAAAGTATTTTGAGTTTTTTCCAAAAAACTAATACTTTTCGAGATATATAGGGTCAAACAAAAAGTTTGTAAATATAAATTTAATCTCAGTTTTTCTGTCAGAACTTTTAACGTTTTTAATTAAAATAAGATTTTTTAATGTTTTTTGATGTAGAATTTAATATTACACAAAAAAGTATTCCTTAATTTTTCAAAAAAACTAATAATTTTCGAGATATATAGGGTCAAACAAAAAGTTTGTAAATATAAATTTGATCTTAGTTTTTCTGTCATAACTTGTAAAGTTTTTAATTAAGATGAGGTTTTTTAACGTTTTTTGATGTAAAATTTTCAAAAAAACTGATACTTTTCGAGATATACAGGGTCAAACAAAAAGTTTGTAAATATAAATTTAATCTTAGTTTTTCTGTCATAACTTTTAACGTTTTTAATTAAAATAAGATTTTTTGATGTAGAATTTAATATTACACAAAAAGGTGTTTTAAAGTTTTTTCTAAAAAACTAATACTTTTCGAGATATATAGGGTCAAACAAAAAGTTTGTAAATATAAATTTGATCTCAGTTTTTCTGTCATGACTTTTAAAGTTTTTAATTAAAATGAGATTTTTTGGGGTTTTTTGATGTAAAATTTAATTTTACATAAAAAAGTATTCCTGGGTTTTTTCAAAAAAACTGATACTTTTCGAGATATACAGGGTCAAACAAAAAGTTTGTAATTATAAATTTAATCTTAGTTTTTCTGTCATAACTTTTATCTTTTTTAATTAAAATAAGATTTTTTGATGTTTTTTTATGTAGAATCAAATTTTACACAAAAAAAAATTCTTAAGTTTTTAAAAAAACTAATACTTTTCGAGATATATAGGGTCAAACAAAAAGTTTGTAAATATAAATTTGATCTCAGTTTTTCTGTCATAGCTTTTAAAGTTTTTAATTAAAATTTAATTTTTTGGGGTTTTTTGATGTAAAATTTGATTTTACGTAAAAAAGTATTTTGAGTTTTTTCCAAAAAACTAATACTTTTCGAGATATATAGGGTCAAACAAAAAGTTTGTAAATATAAATTTAATCTCAGTTTTTCTGTCAGAACTTTTAACGTTTTTAATTAAAATAAGATTTTTTAATGTTTTTTGATGTAGAATTTAATATTACACAAAAAAGTATTCCTAAGTTTTTTTAAAAAAAGTAATAATTTTCGAGATATATAGGGTCAAACAAAAAGTTTGTAAAAATAAATTTGATCTTAGTTTTTCTGTCATAACTTTTAAACTTTTTAATTAAAATAAGATTTTTTAATGTTTTTTGATGTAAAATTTAATTTTACATAAATAAGTATTCTCGAGTTTTTTTAAAAGAACTAATACTTTTCGAGATATACAGGGTCAAACAAAAAATTTGTAGATATAAATTTAATCTTAGTTTTTCTGTCATAACTTTTAACGTTTTTAATTAAAATAAGATTTTTTGATGTAGAATTTAATATTACACAAAAAAGTATTCTTGAGTTTTTTCAAAAAAACTAATACTTTTCGAGATATATAGGGTCAAACAAAAAGTTTGTAAATATAAATTTGATCTCAGTTTTTCTGTCATAACTTTTAACGTTTTTAATTAAAATAAGATTTTTTAACGTTTTTTGATGTAAAATTTAATTTTACATAAATAAGTATTCCTGAGTTTTTTCAAAAGAACTGATACTTTTCGAGATATACAGGGTCAAACAAGAAGTTTGTAAATATAAATTTAATCTCAGTTTTTCTGTCATAACTTTTCACGTTTTAATTAAAATAAGATTTTTTGATGTAGAATTTAATATTACACAAAAAGTATTCTTGAGTTTTTTCAAAGAAACTAATACTTTTTGAGATATATAGGGTCAAACAAAAAGTTTGTAAATATAAATTTGATCTCAGTTTTTCTGTCATAACTTTTACCGTTTTTAATTAAAATAAGATTTTTTAACGTTTTTTGATGTAAAATTTAATTTTACATAAATAAGTATTCCTGAGTTTTTTCAAAAGAACTGATACTTTTCGAGATATACAGGGTCAAACAAGAAGTTTGTAAATATAAATTTAATCTCAGTTTTTCTGTCATAACTTTTAACGTTTTTAATTAAAATAAGATTTTTTAATGTTTTTTGATGTAGAATTTAATAATTCACAAAAAAGTATTCCTTAATTTTTCAAAAAAACTAATAATTTTCGAGATATATAGGGTCAAACAAAAAGTTTGTAAATATAAATTTAATCTCAGTTTTTCTGTCATAACTTTTAACGTTTTTAATTAAAATAAGATTTTTTGATGTAGAATTTAATATTACACAAAAAAGTATTCTTGAGTTTTTTCAAAAAAACTAATACTTTTCGAGATATATAGGGTCAAACAAAAAGTTTGTAAATATAAATTTGATCTCAGTTTTTCTGTCATAACTTTTAACGTTTTTAATTAAAATAAGATTTTTTAACGTTTTTTGATGTAAAATTTAATTTTACATAAATAAGTATTCCTGAGTTTTTTCAAAAAAACTGATACTTTTCGAGATATACAGGGTCAAACAAAAAGTTTGTAATTATAAATTTAATCTCAGTTTTTCTGTCATAACTTTTATCTTTTTTAATTAAAATAAGATTTTTTGATGTTTTTTTATGTAGAATCAAATTTTACACAAAAAAAAATTCTTAAGTTTTTAAACAAACTAATACTTTTCGAGATATATAGGGTCAAACAAAAAGTTTGTAAATATAAATTTGATCTCAGTTTTTCTGTCATAGCTTTTAAAGTTTTTAATTAAAATTTAATTTTTTGGGGTTTTTTGATGTAAAATTTGATTTTACATAAATAAGTATTCTTGAGTTTTTTTAAAAGAACTAATACTTTTCGAGATATACAGGGTCAAACAAAAAATTTGTAAATATAAATTTAATCTCAGTTTTTCTGTCATAACTTTTAACGTTTTTAATTAAAATAAGATTTTTTGATGTAGAATTTAATATTACACAAAAAAGTATTCTTGAGTTTTTTCAAAAAAACTAATACTTTTCGAGATATATAGGGTCAAACAAAAAGTTTGTAAATATAAATTTGATCTCAGTTTTTCTGTCATAACTTTTAACGTTTTTAATTAAAATAAGATTTTTTAACGTTTTTTGATGTAAAATTTAATTTTACATAAATAAGTATTCCTGAGTTTTTTCAAAAGAACTGATACTTTTCGAGATATACAGGGTCAAACAAGAAGTTTGTAAATATAAATTTAATCTCAGTTTTTCTGTCATAACTTTTCACGTTTTAATTAAAATAAGATTTTTTGATGTTTTTTGATGTAGAATTTAATAATTCACAAAAAAGTATTGCTTAATTTTTCAAAAAAACTAATTATTTTCGAGATATATAGGGTCAAACAAAAAGTTTGTAAATATAAATTTGATCTTAGTTTTTCTGTCATAACTTGTAAAGTTTTTAATTAAGATGAGGTTTTTTAACGTTTTTTGATGTAAAATTTAATTTTACATAAAAAAGTATTCTTGAGTTTTTTCAAAAAAACTGATACTTTTCGAGATATACAGGGTCAAACAAAAAGTTTGTAAATATAAATTTAATCTTAGTTTTTCTGTCATAACTTTTAAAGTTTTTAATGAAAATTTAATTTTTTGGAGTTTTTTGATGTAAAATTTGATTTTACATAAAAAAGTATTTTTGAGTTTTTTCAAAAAAACTAATACTTTTCGAGATATATAGGGTCAAACAAAAAGTTTGTAAATATAAATTTAATCTTAGTTCTTTTGTCATAACTTTTAACGTTTTTAATTAAAATAAGATTTTTTAATGTTTTTTTATGTAGAATTTAATAATTCACAAAAAAGTATTGCTTAATTTTTCAAAAAAACTAATTATTTTCGAGATATATAGGGTCAAACAAAAAGTTTGTAAATATAAATTTGATCTTAGTTTTTCTGTCATAACTTGTAAAGTTTTTAATTAAGATGAGGTTTTTTAACGTTTTTTGATGTAAAATTTAATTTTACATAAAAAAGTATTCTTAAGTTTTTTTAAAAAAACTGATACTTTTCGAGATATACAGGGTCAAACAAAAAGTTTATAAATATAAATTTAATCTTAGTTTTTCTGTCATAACTTTTAACGTTTTTAATTAAAATAAGATTTTTTGATGTAGAATTTAATATTACACAAAAAAGTGTTTTAAAGTTTTTTCTAAAAAACTAATACTTTTCGAGATATATAGGGTCAAACAAAAAGTTTGTAAATATAAATTTGATCTCAGTTTTTCTGTCATAACTTTTAAAGTTTTTATATAAAATAAGATTTTTTGGGGTTTTTTGATGTAAAATTTGATTTTACATAAAAAAGTATTTTTAAGTTTTTTCAAAAAAACTAATACTTTTCGAGATATATAGGGTCAAACAAAAAGTTTGTAAATATAAATTTAATCTTAGTTCTTCTGTCATACCTTTTAACATTTTTAATTAAAATAAGATTTTTTAATGTTTTTTGATGTAGAATTTAATAATTCACAAAAAAGTATTCCTTAATTTTTCAAAAAAACTAATAATTTTCGAGATATATAGGGTCAAACAAAAAGTTTGTAAATATAAATTTGATCTTAGTTTTTCTGTCATAACTTGTAAAGTTTTTAATTAAGATAAGGTTTTTTAACGTTTTTTGATGTAAAATTTAATTTTACATAAAAAAGTATTTTTGAGTTTTTTCAAAAAAACTGATACTTTTCGAGATATACAGGGTCAAACAAAAAGTTTGTAAATATAAATTTAATCTTAGTTTTTCTGTCATAACTTTTAATGTTTTTAATTAAAATAAGATTTTTTGATGTAGAATTTAATATTACACAAAAAGGTGTTTTAAAGTTTTTTCTAAAAAACTAATACTTTTCGAGATATATAGGGTCAAACAAAAAGTTTGTAAATATAAATTTGATCTCAGTTTTTCTGTCATGACTTTTAAAGTTTTTAATTAAAATGAGATTTTTTGGGGTTTGTTGATGTAAAATTTAATTTTACATAAAAAAGTATTTTAGGGTTTTTTCAAAAAAACTGATACTTTTCGAGATATACAGGGTCAAACAAAAAGTTTGTAATTATAAATTTAATCTGTTTTTCTGTCATAACTTTTATCTTTTTTAATGAAAATAAGATTTTTTGATGTTTTTTTATGTAGAATCAAATTTTACACAAAAACAAATTCTTAAGTTTTTAAAAAAACTAATACTTTTCGAGATATATAGGGTCAAACAAAAAGTTTGTAAATATAAATTTGATCTCAGTTTTTCTGTCATACCTTTTAAAGTTTTTAATTAAAATTTAATTTTTTGGGGTTTTTTTGATGTAAAATTTGATTTTACGTAAAAAAGTATTTTGAGTTTTTTCAAAAAAACTTATACTTTTCGAGATATATAGGGTCAAACAAAAAGTTTGTAAATATAAATTTAATCTCAGTTTTTCTGTCAGAACTTTTAACGTTTTTAATTAAAATAAGATTTTTTAATGTTTTTGATGTAGAATTTAATATTACACAAAAAAGTATTCCTAAGTTTTTTAAAAAGAAGTAATAATTTTCGAGATATATAGGGTCAAACAAAAAGTTTGTGAATATAAATTTGATCTTAGTTTTTCTGTCATAACTTTTAAACTTTTTAATTAAAATAAGATTTTTTAATGTTTTTTGATGTAAAATTTAATTTTACATAAATAAGTATTCTTGAGTTTTTTTAAAAGAACTAATACTTTTCGAGATATACAGGGTCAAACAAAAAATTTGTAAATATAAATTTAATCTCAGTTTTTCTGTCATAACTTTTAACGTTTTTAATTAAAATAAGATTTTTTGATGTAGAATTTAATATTTCACAAAAAAGTGTTTCTGAGTTTTTTCAAAAAAACTAATACTTTTCGAGATATATAGGGTCAAACAAAAAGTTTGTAAATATAAATTTGATCTCAGTTTTTCTGTCATAACTTTTAAAGTTTTTAATAAAAATTTAATTTTTTGGAGTTTTTTGATGTAAAATTTGATTTTACATAAAAAAGTGTTTTTGAGTTTTTTCAAAAAAACTAATACTTTTCGAGATAAATAGGGTCAAACAAAAAGTTTGTAAATATAAATTTGTTCTTTTGTCATAACTTTTAACGTTTTTAATTAAAATAAGATTTTTTAATGTTTTTTGATGTAGAATTTAATAATTCACAAAAAAGTATTCCTTAATTTTTCAAAAAAACTAATAATTTTCGAGATATATAGGGTCAAACAAAAAGTTTGTAAATATAAATTTGATCTTAGTTTTTCTGTCATAACTTGTCAAGTTTTTAATTAAGATAAGGTTTTTTAACGTTTTTTGATGTAAAATTTAATTTTACATAAAAAAGTATTCTTGAGTTTTTTCAAAAAAACTGATACTTTTCGAGATATACAGGGTCAAACAAAAAGTTTGTAAATATAAATTTAATCTTAGTTTTTCTGTCATAACTTTTAACGTTTTTAATTAAAATAAGATTTTTTGATGTAGAATTTAATATTACACAAAAAGGTGTTTTAAAGTTTTTTCTAAAAAACTAATACTTTTCGAGATATATAGGGTGAAACAAAAAGTTTGTAAATATAAATTTGATCTCAGTTTTTCTGTCATGACTTTTAAAGTTTTTAATTAAAATGAGATTTTTTGGGGTTTTTTGATGTAAAATTTAATTTTACATAAAAAAGTATTCCTGGGTTTTTTCAAAAAAACTGATACTTTTCGAGATATACAGGGTCAAACAAAAAGTTTGTAATTATTAATTTAATCTCAGTTTTTCTGTCATAACTTTTATCTTTTTTAATTAAAATAAGATTTTTTGATGTTTTTTTATGTAGAATCAAATTTTACACAAAAAAAAATTCTTAAGTTTTTAAAAAAACTAATACTTTTCGAGATATATAGGGTCAAACAAAAAGTTTGTAAATATAAATTTGATCTCAGTTTTTCTGTCATAGCTTTTAAAGTTTTTAATTAAAATTTAATTTTTTGGGGTTTTTTGATGTAAAATTTGATTTTACGTAAAAAAGTATTTTGAGTTTTTTCAAAAAAACTAATACTTTTCGAGATATATAGGGTCAAACAAAAAGTTTGTAAATATAAATTTGATCTCAGTTTTTCTGTCATGACTTTTAAAGTTTTTAATAAAAATAAGATTTTTTGGGGTTTTTTGATGTAAAATTTGATTTTACGTAAAGAAGTATTTTTGAGTTTTTTCAAAGAAACTAATACTTTTCGAGAAATATGGGTCAAACAAAAAGTTTGTAAATATAAATTTAATCTCAGTTTTTCTGTCATAACTTTTAACGTTTTTAATTAAAATAAGATTTTTTAATGTTTTTTAATGTAGAATTTAATATTACACAAAAAAGTATTCCTAAGTTTTTTTAAAAAAAACTAATAATTTTCGAGATATATAGGGTCAAACAAAAAGTTTGTAAATATAAATTTGATCTTAGTTTTTCTGTCATAACTTTTAAAGTTTTTAATTAAAATAAGATTTTTTAATGTTTTTTGATGTAAAATTTAATTTTACATAAATAAGTATTCTTGAGTTTTTTCAAAAGAACTGATACTTTTCGAGATATACAGGGTCAAACAAAAAGTTTGTAAATATAAATTTAATCTCAGTTTTTCTGTCATAACTTTTAACGTTTTTAATTAAAATAAGATTTTTTGATGTAAAATTTAATATTTCACAAAAAAGTATTCCTAAGTTTTTTTAAAAAACTAATACTTTTCGAGATATATTGGGTCAAACAAAAAGTTTGTAAATATAAATTTGATCTTAGTTTTTCTGTCATAACTTTTAAAGTTTTAAATTAAAATAAGGTTTTTTAACGTTTTTTTATGTAAAATTTTATTCTACATAAAAAAGTATTCATGAGTTTTTCCAAAAAAACTGATACTTTTCGAGATATACAGGGTCAAACAAAAAGTTTGTAAATATAAATTTAATCTTAGTTTTTCTGTCATAACTTTTAACGTTTTTAATTAAAATAAGATTTTTTGATGTTGAATTTAATATTACACAAAAAAGTGTTTTAAAGTTTTTTCTAAAAAACTTTTCGAGATATATAGGGTCAAACAAAAAGTTTGTAAATATAAATTTGGTCTCAGTTTTTCTGTCATAACTTTTAAAGTTTTTAATTAAAATGAGATTTTTTGGGGTTTTTTGATGTAAAATTTAATTTTACATAAAAAAGTATTCTTGGGTTTTTTCAAAAAAACTGATATTTTTCGAGATAAACAGGGTCAAACAAAAAGTTTGTAAATATAAATTTAATCTCAGTTTTTCTGTCATAACTTTTAAAGTTTTTAATTAAAATAAGATTTTTTAATGTTTTTTGATGTAAAATTTAATTTTACATAAATAAGTATTCCTGAGTTTTTTCAGAAGAACTGATACTTGTCGAGATATACAGGGTCAAACAAAAAGTTTGTAAATATAAATTTAATCTCAGTTTTTCTGTCATAACTTTTAACGTTTTTAATTAAAATAAGATTTTTTGATGTAGAATTTAATATTTCACAAAAAAGTATTCCTGAGTTTTTTTAAAAAAACTAATACTTTTCGTGATATATAGGGTCAAACAAAAAGTTTGTAAATATAAATTTGATCTCAGTTTTTCTGTCATAACTTTTAAAGTTTTTAATGAAAATTAAATTTTTTGGAGTTTTTTGATGTAAAATTAGATTTTTCATAAAAAAGTATTCCTGAGTTTTTTCAAAAAAACTGATACTTTTCGAGATATACAGGGTCAAACAAAAAGTTTGTAAATATAAATTTAATCTTAGTTTTTCTGTCATAACTTTTAACGTTTTTAATTAAAATAAGATTTTTTGATGTAGAATTTAATATTACACAAATAAGTGTTTAAAAGTTTTTTCTAAAAAACTAATACTTTTCGAGATATATAGGGTCAAACAAAAAGTTTGTAAATATAAATTTGATCTCAGTTTTTCTGTCATAACTTTTAAAGTTTTTAATTAAAATGAGATTCTTTGGGGTTTTTTGATGTAAAATTTGATTTTACGTAAAAAAGTATTTTTAAGTTTTTTCAAAGAAACTAATACTTTTCGAGATATATAGGGTCAAACAAAAAGTTTGTAAATATAAATTTAATCTCAGTTTTTCTGTCATAACTTTTAACGTTTTTAATTAAAATAAGATTTTTTAATGTTTTTTGATGTAGAATTTAATATTACACAAAAAAGTATTCTTAAGTTTTTTTAAAAAAACTAATAATTTTCGAGATAAATAGGGTCAAACAAAAAGTTTGTAAATATAAATTTGATCTTAGTTTTTCTGTCATAACTTTTAAAGTTTTTAATCAAAATCAGATTTTTTAATGTTTTTTGATGTAAAATTTAATTTTACATAAATAAGTATTCTTGAGTTTTTTCAAAAGAACTAATACTTTTCGAGATATACAGGGTCAAACAAAAAGTTTGTAAAAATAAATTTAATCTCAGTTTGTTTGTCATAACTTTTAACGTTTTTAATTAAAATAAGATTTTTTGATGTAGAATTTAATATTTCACAAAAAAGTATTCTTGAGTTTTTCCAAAAAAACTAATACTTTTCAAGATATATAGGGTCAAACAAAAAGTTTGTAAATATAAATTTGATCTCAGTTTTTCTGTCATAACTTTTAAAGTTTTTAATGAAAATTTAATTTTTTGGAGTTTTTTGATGTAAAATTTGATTTTACATAAAAAAGTATTTTTGAGTTTTTTCAAAAAAACTAATACTTTTCGAGATATATAGGGTCAAACAAAAAGTTTGTAAATATAAATTTAATCTTAGTTCTTCTGTCATAACTTTTAACGTTTTTAATTAAAATAAGATTTTTTAATGTTTTTTGATGTAGAATTTAATAGTTCACAAAAAAGTATTCCTTAATTTTTCAAAAAAACTAATAATTTTCGAGATATATAGGGTCAAACAAAAAGTTTGTAAATATAAATTTGATCTTAGTTTTTCTGTCATAACTTGTAAAGTTTTTAATTATTAAGATGAGGTTTTTTAACGCTTTTTGATGTAAAATTTAATTTTACATAAAAAAGTATTCTTGAGTTTTTTCAAAAAAACTGATACTTTTCGAGATATACAGGGTCAAACAAAAAGTTTGTAAATATAAATTTAATCTTAGTTTTTCTGTCATAACTTTTAACGTTTTTAATTAAAATAAGATTTTTTGATGTAGAATTTAATATTACACAAAAAAGTGTTTTAAAGTTTTTTCTAAAAAACTAATACTTTTCGAGATATATAGGGTCAAACAAAAAGTTTGTAAATATAAATTTGATCTCAGTTTTTCTGTCATGACTTTTAAAGTTTTTAATAAAAATAAGATTTTTTGGGGTTTTTTGATGTAAAATTTAATTTTACATAAAAAAGTATTCCTGAGTTTTTTCAAAAAAACTGAAACTTTTCGAGATATACAGGGTCAAACAAAAAGTTTGTAAATATAAATTTAATCTTAGTTTTTCTGTCATAACTTTTAACGTTTTTAATTAAAATAAGATTTTTTGATGTAGAATTTAATATTACACAAAAAAGTGTTTTAAAGTTTTTTCTAAAAAACTAATACTTTTCGAGATATATAGGGTCAAACAAAAAGTTTGTAAATATAAATTTGATCTCAGTTTTTCTGTCATAACTTTTAAATTTTTATATAAAATGAGATTTTTTGGGGTTTTTTGATGTAAAATTTAATTTTACATAAAAAAGTATTCTTGGGTTTTTTTAAAAAAACTGATACTTTTCGAGATATACAGGGTCAAACAAAAAGTTTGTAAATATAAATTTAATCTCAGTTTTTCTGTCATAACTTTTATCGTTTTTAATTAAAATAAGATTTTTTGATGTTTTTTTATGTAGAATCAAATTTTTCACAAAAAAAAAAATACTTAAGTTTTTAAAAAAACTAATACTTTTCGAGATATATAGGGTCAAACAAAAAGTTTGTAAATATAAATTTAATCTCAGTTTTTCTGTCATAACTTTTAACGTTTTTAATTAAAATAAGATTTTTTAATGTTTTTTGATGTAGAATTTAATATTACACAAAAAAGTATTCTTAAGTTTTTTTAAAAAAACTAATAATTTTCGAGATATATAGGGTCAAACAAAAAGTTTGTAAATATAAATTTGATCTTAGTTTTTCTGTCATAACTTTTAAAGTTTTTAATTAAAATAAGATTTTTTAATGTTTTTTGATGTAAAATTTAATTTTACATAAATAAGTATTCTCGAGTTTTTTCAAAAGAACTGATACTTTTCGAGATATACAAGGTCAAACAAAAAGTTTGTAAATATAAATTTATTCTCAGTTTTTCTGTCATAACTTTTAACGTTTTTAATTAAAATAAGATTTTTTGATGTAGAATTTAATATTTCACAAAAAGTATTCCTGAGTTTTTTCAAAAAAACTAATACTTTTCGAGATATATAGGGTCAAACAAAAAGTTTGTAAATATAAATTTGATCTCAGTTTTTCTGTCATGACTTTTAAAGTTTTTAATGAAAATTTAATTTTTTGGAGTTTTTTGATGTAAAATTTGATTTTACATAAAAAAGTATTTTTGAGTTTTTTCAAAAAAACTAATACTTTTCGAGATATATAGGGTCAAACAAAAAGTTTGTAAATATAAATTTAATCTTAGTTCTTCTGTCATAACTTTTAACGTGTTTAATTAAAATAAGATTTTTTAATGTTTTTTGATGTAGAATTTAATAACTCACAAAAAAGTATTCCTTAATTTTTCAAAAAAACTAATAATTTTCGAGATATATAGGGTCAAACAAAAAGTTTGTAAATATAAATTTGATCTTAGTTTTTCTGTCATAACTTCTAAAGTTTTTAATTAAGATGAGGTTTTTTAACGTTTTTTGATGTAAAATTTAATTTTACATAAAAAAGTATTCTTGAGTTTTTTCAAAAGAACTGATACTTTTCGAGATATACAGGGTCAAACAAAAAGTTTGTAAATATAAATTTGATCTTAGTTTTTCTGTCATAACTTTTAAAGTTTTTAATTAAAATAAGATTTTTTAATGTTTTTTGATGTAAAATTTAATTTTACATAAATAAGTATTCTTGAGTTTTTTCAAAAGAACTGATACTTTTCGAGATATACAGGGTCAAACAAAAAGTTTGTAAAAATAAATTTAATCTCAGTTTTTCTGTCATAACTTTTAACGTTTTTAATTAAAATAAGATTTTTTGATGTAGAATTTAATATTTCACAAAAAAGTATTCTTGAGTTTTTCCAAAAAAACTAATACTTTTCGAGATATATAGGGTCAAACAAAAAGTTTGTAAATATAAATTTGATCTCAGTTTTTCTGTCATAACTTTTAAAGTTTTTAATGAAAATTTAATTTTTTGGAGTTTTTTGATGTAAAATTTGATTTTACATAAAAAAGTATTTTTGAGTTTTTTCAAAGAAACTAATACTTTTCGAGATATATAGGGTCAAACAAAAAGTTTGTAAATATAAATTTAATCTTAGTTCTTCTGTCATAACTTTTAACGTTTTTAATTAAAATAAGATTTTTTAATGTTTTTTGATGTAGAATTTAATAATTCACAAAAAAGTATTCCTTAATTTTTCAAAAAAACTAATAATTTTCGAGATATATAGGGTCAAACAAAAAGTTTGTAAATATAAATTTGATCTTAGTTTTTCTGTCATAACTTGTAAAGTTTTTAATTATTAAGATGAGGTTTTTTAACGTTTTTTGATGTAAAATTTAATTTTACATAAAAAAGTATTCTTGAGTTTTTTCAAAAAAACTGATACTTTTCGAGATATACAGGGTCAAACAAAAAGTTTGTAAATATAAATTTAATCTTAGTTTTTCTGTCATAACTTTTAACGTTTTTAATTAAAATAAGATTTTTTGATGTAGAATTTAATATTACACAAAAAGGTGTTTTAAAGTTTTTTCTAAAAAACTAATACTTTTCGAGATATATAGGGTCAAACAAAAAGTTTGTAAATATAAATTTGATCTCAGTTTTTCTGTCATGACTTTTAAAGTTTTTAATAAAAATAAGATTTTTTGGGGTTTTTTGATGTAAAATTTAATTTTACATAAAAAAGTATTCCTGAGTTTTTTCAAAAAAACTGATACTTTTCGAGATATACAGGGTCAAACAAAAAGTTTGTAAATATAAATTTAATCTTAGTTTTTCTGTCATAACTTTTAACGTTTTTAATTAAAATAAGATTTTTTGATGTAGAATTTAATATTACACAAAAAAGTGTTTTAAAGTTTTTTCTAAAAAACTAATACTTTTCGAGATATATAGGGTCAAACAAAAAGTTTGTAAATATAAATTTGATCTCAGTTTTTCTGTCATAACTTTTAAATTTTTATATAAAATGAGATTTTTTGGGGTTTTTTGATGTAAAATTTAATTTTACATAAAAAAGTATTCTTGGGATTTTTCAAAAAAACTGATACTTTTCGAGATATACAGGGTCAAACAAAAAGTTTGTAAATATAAATTTAATCTCAGTTTTTCTGTCATAACTTTTATCGTTTTTAATTAAAATAAGATTTTTTGATGTTTTTTTATGTAGAATCAAATTTTTCACAAAAAAAAATACTTAAGTTTTTAAAAAAACTAATACTTTTCGAGATATATAGGGTCAAACAAAAAGTTTGTAAATATAAATTTAATCTCAGTTTTTCTGTCATAACTTTTAACGTTTTTAATTAAAATAAGATTTTTTAATGTTTTTTGATGTAGAATTTAATATTACACAAAAAAGTATTCTTAAGTTTTTTTAAAAAAACTAATAATTTTCGAGATATATAGGGTCAAACAAAAAGTTTGTAAATATAAATTTGATCTTAGTTTTTCTGTCATAACTTTTAAAGTTTTTAATTAAAATAAGATTTTTTAATGTTTTTTTATGTAAAATTTAATTTTACATAAATAAGTGTTCTCGAGTTTTTTCAAAAGAACTGATACTTTTCGAGATATACAGAATCAAACAAAAAGTTTGTAAATATAAATTTAATCTCAGTTTTTCTGTCATAACTTTTAACGTTTTTAATTAAAATAAGATTTTTTGATGTAGAATTTAATATTTCACAAAAAAGTATTCCTGAGTTTTTTCAAAAAAACTAATACTTTTCGAGATATATAGGGTCAAACAAAAAGTTTGTAAATATAAATTTGATCTCAGTTTTTCTGTCATAACTTTTAAAGTTTTTAATGAAAATTTAATTTTTTGGAGTTTTTTGATGTAAAATTTGATTTTACATAAAAAAGTATTTTTGAGTTTTTTCAAAAAAACTAATACTTTTCGAGATATATAGGGTCAAACAAAAAGTTTGTAAATATAAATTTGATCTTAGTTTTTCTGTCATAACTTCTAAAGTTTTTAATTAAGATGAGGTTTTTTAACGTTTTTTGATGTAAAATTTAATTTTACATAAAAAAGTATTCTTGAGTTTTTTCAAAAAAACTGATACTTTTCGAGATATACAGGGTCAAACAAAAAGTTTGTAAATATAAATTTAATCTTAGTTTTTCTGTCATAACTTTTAACGTTTTTAATTAAAATAAGATTTTTTGATGTAGAATTTAATATTACACAAAAAAGTGTTTTAAAGTTTTTTCTAAAAAACTAATACTTTTCGAGATATATAGGGTCAAACAAAAAGTTTGTAAATATAAATTTGATCTCAGTTTTTCTGTCATAACTTTTAAAGTTTTTATATAAAATAAGATTTTTTGGGGTTTTTTGATGTAAAATTTGATTTTACATAAAAAAGTATTTTTGAGTTTTTTCAAAAAAACTAATACTTTTCGAGATATATAGGGTCAAACTAATGTTTGTAAATATAAATTTAATCTTAGTTCTTCTGTCATAACTTTTAACGGTTTTAATTAAAATAAGATTTTTTAATGTTTTTTGATGTAGAATTTAATAATTCACAAAAAAGTATTCCTTAATTTTTCAAAAAAACTAATAATTTTCGAGATATATAGGGTCAAACAAAAAGTTTGTAAATATAAATTTGATCTTAGTTTTTCTGTCATAACTTTTAAACTTTTTAATTAAAATAAGATTTTTTAATGTTTTTTGATGTAAAATTTAATTCTACATAAATAAGTATTCTTGAGTTTTTTTAAAAGAACTAATACTTTTCGAGATATACAGGGTCAAACAAAAAATTTGTAAATATAAATTTAATCTTAGTTTTTCTGTCATAACTTTTATCGTTTTTAATTAAAATAAGATTTTTTGATGTTTTTTATGTAGAATCAAATTTTTCACAAAAAAAATACTTAAGTTTTTAAAAAAACTAATACTTTTCGAGATATATAGGGTCAAACAAAAAGTTTGTAAATATAAATTTGATCTCAGTTTTTCTGTCATAACTTTTAAAGTTTTTAATTAAAATAAGATTTTTTGATGTAGAATTTAATATTACACAAAAAGGTGTTTTAAAGTTTTTTCTAAAAAACTAATACTTTTCGAGATATATAGGGTCAAACAAAAAGTTTGTAAATATAAATTTGATCTCAGTTTTTCTGTCATGACTTTTAAAGTTTTTAATAAAAATAAGATTTTTTGGGGTTTTTTGATGTAAAATTTAATTTTACATAAAAAAGTATTTCTGAGTTTTTTCAAAAAAACTGATACTTTTCGAGATATACAGGGTCAAACAAAAAGTTTGTAAATATAAATTTAATCTTAGTTTTTCTGTCATAACTTTTAACGTTTTTAATTAAAATAAGATTTTTTGATGTAGAATTTAATATTACACAAAAAAGTGTTTTAAAGTTTTTTCTAAAAAACTAATACTTTTCGAGATATATAGGGTCAAACAAAAAGTTTGTAAATATAAATTTGATCTCAGTTTTTCTGTCATAACTTTTAAATTTTTATATAAAATGAGATTTTTTGGGGTTTTTTGATGTAAAATTTAATTTTACATAAAAAAGTATTCTTGGGATTTTTCAAAAAAACTGATACTTTTCGAGATATACAGGGTCAAACAAAAAGTTTGTAAATATAAATTTAATCTCAGTTTTTCTGTCATAACTTTTATCGTTTTTAATTAAAATAAGATTTTTTGATGTTTTTTTATGTAGAATCAAATTTTTCACAAAAAAAAATACTTAAGTTTTTAAAAAAACTAATACTTTTCGAGATATATAGGGTCAAACAAAAAGTTTGTAAATATAAATTTAATCTCAGTTTTTCTGTCATAACTTTTAACGTTTTTAATTAAAATAAGATTTTTTAATGTTTTTTGATGTAGAATTTAATATTACACAAAAAAGTATTCTTAAGTTTTTTTAAAAAAACTAATAATTTTCGAGATATATAGGGTCAAACAAAAAGTTTGTAAATATAAATTTGATCTTAGTTTTTCTGTCATAACTTTTAAAGTTTTTAATTAAAATAAGATTTTTTAATGTTTTTTGATGTAAAATTTAATTTTACATAAATAAGTGTTCTCGAGTTTTTTCAAAAGAACTGATACTTTTCGAGATATACAGAATCAAACAAAAAGTTTGTAAATATAAATTTAATCTCAGTTTTTCTGTCATAACTTTTAACGTTTTTAATTAAAATAAGATTTTTTGATGTAGAATTTAATATTTCACAAAAAAGTATTCCTGAGTTTTTTCAAAAAAACTAATACTTTTCGAGATATATAGGGTCAAACAAAAAGTTTGTAAATATAAATTTGATCTCAGTTTTTCTGTCATAACTTTTAAAGTTTTTAATGAAAATTTAATTTTTTGGAGTTTTTTGATGTAAAATTTGATTTTACATAAAAAAGTATTTTTGAGTTTTTTCAAAAAAACTAATACTTTTCGAGATATATAGGGTCAAACAAAAAGTTTGTAAATATAAATTTGATCTTAGTTTTTCTGTCATAACTTCTAAAGTTTTTAATTAAGATGAGGTTTTTTAACGTTTTTTGATGTAAAATTTAATTTTACATAAAAAAGTATTCTTGAGTTTTTTCAAAAAAACTGATACTTTTCGAGATATACAGGGTCAAACAAAAAGTTTGTAAATATAAATTTAATCTTAGTTTTTCTGTCATAACTTTTAACGTTTTTAATTAAAATAAGATTTTTTGATGTAGAATTTAATATTACACAAAAAAGTGTTTTAAAGTTTTTTCTAAAAAACTAATACTTTTCGAGATATATAGGGTCAAACAAAAAGTTTGTAAATATAAATTTGATCTCAGTTTTTCTGTCATAACTTTTAAAGTTTTTATATAAAATAAGATTTTTTGGGGTTTTTTGATGTAAAATTTGATTTTACATAAAAAAGTATTTTTGAGTTTTTTCAAAAAAACTAATACTTTTCGAGATATATAGGGTCAAACAAATGTTTGTAAATATAAATTTAATCTTAGTTCTTCTGTCATAACTTTTAACGTTTTTAATTAAAATAAGATTTTTTAATGTTTTTTGATGTAGAATTTAATAATTCACAAAAAAGTATTCCTTAATTTTTCAAAAAAACTAATAATTTTCGAGATATATAGGGTCAAACAAAAAGTTTGTAAATATAAATTTGATCTTAGTTTTTCTGTCATAACTTTTAAACTTTTTAATTAAAATAAGATTTTTTAATGTTTTTTGATGTAAAATTTAATTTTACATAAATAAGTATTCTTGAGTTTTTTTAAAAGAACTAATACTTTTCGAGATATACAGGGTCAAACAAAAAATTTGTAAATATAAATTTAATCTTAGTTTTTCTGTCATAACTTTTATCGTTTTTAATTAAAATAAGATTTTTTGATGTTTTTTATGTAGAATCAAATTTTTCACAAAAAAAATACTTAAGTTTTTAAAAAAACTAATACTTTTCGAGATATATAGGGTCAAACAAAAAGTTTGTAAATATAAATTTGATCTCAGTTTTTCTGTCATAACTTTTAAAGTTTTTAATTAAAATAAGATTTTTTAATGTTTTTTGATGTAAAATTTAATTTTGCATAAATAAGTATTCTTGAGTTTTTTCAAAAGAACTGATACTTTTCGAGATATACAGGGTCAAACAAAAAGTTTGTAAATATAAATTTAATCTCAGTTTTTCTGTCATAACTTTTAACGTTTTTAATTAAAATAAGATTTTTTGATGTAGAATTTAATATTTCACAAAAAAGTATTCCTGAGTTTTTTCAAAAAAACTAATACTTTTCGAGATATATAGGGTCAAACAAAAAGTTTGTAAATATAAATTTGATCTCAGTTTTTCTGTCATAACTTTTAAAGTTTTTAATGAAAATTTAATTTTTTGGAGTTTTTTGATGTAAAATTTGATTTTACATAAAAAAGTATTTTTGAGTTTTTTCAAAAAAACCAATACTTTTCGAGATATATAGGGTCAAACAAAAAGTTTGTAAATATAAATTTAATCTTAGTTCTTCTGTCATAACTTTTAACGTTTTTAATTAAAATAAGATTTTTTAATGTTTTTTGATGTAGAATTTAATAATTCACAAAAAAGTATTCCTTAATTTTTCAAAAAAACTAATAATTTTCGAGATATATAGGGTCAAACAAAAAGTTTGTAAATATAAATTTGATCTTAGTTTTTCTGCCATAACTTGTAAAGTTTTTAATTAAGATGAGGTTTTTTAACGTTTTTTGATGTAAAATTTTCAAAAAAACTGATACTTTTCGAGATATACAGGGTCAAACAAAAAGTTTGTAAATATAAATTTAATCTTAGTTTTTCTGTCATAACTTTTAACGTTTTTAATTAAAATAAGATTTTTTGATGTAGAATTTAATATTACACAAAAAGGTGTTTTAAAGTTTTTTCTAAAAAACTAATACTTTTCGAGATATATAGGGTCAAACAAAAAGTTTGTAAATATAAATTTGATGTCAGTTTTTCTGTCATGACTTTTAAAGTTTTTAATTAAAATGAGATTTTTTGGGGTTTTTTGATGTAAAATTTAATTTTACATAAAAAAGTATTCCTGGGTTTTTTCAAAAAAACTGATACTTTTCGAGATATACAGGGTCAAACAAAAAGTTTGTAATTATAAATTTAATCTTAGTTTTTCTGTCATAACTTTTATCTTTTTTAATTAAAATAAGATTTTTTGATGTTTTTTTATGTAGAATCAAATATTACATAAAAAAAAATTCATAAGTTTTTAAAAAAACTAATACTTTTCGAGATATATAGGGTCAAACAAAAAGTTTGTAAATATAAATTTGATCTCAGTTTTTCTGTCATAGCTTTTAAAGTTTTTAATTAAAATTTAATTTTTTGGGGTTTTTTTGATGTAAAATTTGATTTTACGTAAAAAAGTATTTTGAGTTTTTTAAAAAAAACTAATACTTTTCGAGATATATAGGGTCAAACAAAAAGTTTGTAAATATAAATTTAATCTCAGTTTTTCTGTCAGAACTTTTAACGTTTTTAATTAAAATAAGATTTTTTAATGTTTTTGATGTAGAATTTAATATTACACAAAAAAGTATTCCTAAGTTTTTTTAAAAAAAGTAATAATTTTCGAGATATATAAGGTCAAACAAAAAGTTTGTAAATATAAATTTGATCTTAGTTTTTCTGTCATAACTTTTAAACTTTTTAATTAAAATAAGATTTTTTAATGTTTTTTGATGTAAAATTTAATTTTACATAAATAAGTATTCTTGAGTTTTTTTAAAAGAACTAATACTTTTCGAGATATACAGGGTCAAACAAAAAATTTGTAAATATAAATTTAATCTCAGTTTTTCTGTCATAACTTTTAACGTTTTTAATTAAAATAAGATTTTTCAAAGTAGAATTTAATATTTCACAAAAAAGAATTCCTGAGTTTTTTCAAAAAACTAATACTTTTCGAGATATATAGGGTCAAACAAAAAGTTTGTAAATATAAATTTGATCTTAGTTTTTCTGTCATAACTTGTAAAGTTTTTAATTAAAATGAGGTTTTTTAACGTTTTTTGATGTAAAATTTAATTCTACATAAAAAAGTATTCTTTAGTTTTTTCAAAAAAACTGATACTTTTCGAGATATACAGGGTCAAACAAAAAGTTTGTAAATATAAATTTAATCTTAGTTTTTCTGTCATAACTTTTAACGTTTTTAATTAAAATAAGATTTTTTGATGTAGAATTTAATATTACACAAAAAGGTGTTTTAAAGTTTTTTTTAAAAAACTAATACTTTTCGAGATATATAGGGTCAAACAAAAAGTTTGTAAATATAAATTTGATCTCAGTTTTTCTGTCATGACTTTTAAAGTTTTTAATTAAAATGAGATTTTTTGGGGTTTTTTGATGTAAAATTTAATTTTACATAAAAAAGTATTCCTGGGTTTTTTTAAAAAAACTGATACTTTTCGAGATATACAGGGTCAAACAAAAAGTTTGTAATTATAAATTTAATCTCAGTTTTTCTGTCATAACTGTTATCTTTTTTAATTAAAATAAGATTTTTTGATGTTTTTTTATGTAGAATCAAATTTTACACAAAAAAAAATTCTTAAGTTTTTAAAAAAACTAATACTTTTCGAGATATATAGGGTCAAACAAAAAGTTTGTAAATATAAATTTGATCTCAGTTTTTCTGTCATAGCTTTTAAAGTTTTTAATTAAAATTTAATTTTTTGGGGTTTTTTGATGTAAAATTTGATTTTACGTAAAAAAGTATTTTCAGTTTTTTCAAAAAAACTAATACTTTTCGAGATATATAGGGTCAAACAAAAAGTTTGTAAATATAAATTTAATCTCAGTTTTTCTGTCAGAACTTTTAACGTTTTTAATTAAAATAAGATTTTTTAATGTTTTTTGATGTAGAATTTAATATTACACAAAAAAGTATTCCTAAGTTTTTTTAAAAAAAGTAATAATTTTAGAGATATAGGGTCAAACAAAAAGTTTGTAAATATAAATTTGATCTTAGTTTTTCTGTCATAACTTTTAAACTTTTTAATTAAAATAAGATTTTTTAATGTTTTTTGATGTAAAATTTAATTTTACATAAATAAGTATTCCTGAGTTTTTTCAAAAGAACTGATACTTTTCGAGATATACAGGGTCAAACAAAAAGTTTGTTAATATAAATTTAATCTCAGTTTTTCTGTCATAACTTTTAACGTTTTTAATTAAAATAAGATTTTTTGATGTAGAATTTAATATTTCACAAAAAAGTATTCCTGAGTTTTTTCAAAAAAACTAATACTTTTCGAGATATATAGGGTCAAACAAAAAGTTTGTAAATATAAATTTGATCTCAGTTTTTCGGTCATAACTTTTAAAGTTTTTAATAAAAATTTAATTTTTTGGAGTTTTTAGATGTAAAATTTGATTTTACATAAAAAAGTATTTTTGAGTTTTTTCAAAAAAACCAATACTTTTCGAGATATATAGGGTCAAACAAAAAGTTTGTAAATATAAATTTAATCTTAGTTCTTCTGTCATAACTTTTAACGTTTTTAATTAAAATAAGATTTTTTAATGTTTTTTGATGTAGAATTTAATAATTCACAAAAAAGTATTCCTTAATTTTTCAAAAAAACTAATAATTTTCGAGATATATAGGGTCAAACAAAAAGTTTGTAAATATAAATTTGATCTTAGTTTTTCTGTCATAACTTGTAAAGTTTTTAATTAAGATGAGGTTTTTTAACGTTTTTTGATGTAAAATTTTCAAAAAAACTGATACTTTTCGAGATATACAGGGTCAAACAAAAAGTTTGTAAATATAAATTTAATCTTAGTTTTTCTGTCATAACTTTTAACGTTTTTAATTAAAATAAGATTTTTTGATGTAGAATTTAATACTACACAAAAAGGTGTTTTAAAGTTTTTTCTAAAAAACTAATACTTTTCGAGATATATAGGGTCAAACAAAAAGTTTGTAAATATAAATTTGATCTCAGTTTTTCTGTCATGACTTTTAAAGTTTTTAATTAAAATGAGATTTTTTGGGGTTTTTTGATGTAAAATTTAATTTTACATAAAAAAGTATTCCTGGGTTTTTTCAAAAAAACTGATACTTTTCGAGATATACAGGGTCAAACAAAAAGTTTGTAATTATAAATTTAATCTTAGTTTTTCTGTCATAACTTTTATCTTTTTTAATTAAAATAAGATTTTTTGATGTTTTTTTATGTAGAATCAAATTTTACACAAAAAAAAATTCTTAAGTTTTTAAAAAAACTAATACTTTTCGAGATATATAGGGTCAAACAAAAAGTTTGTAAATATAAATTTGATCTCAGTTTTTCTGTCATAGCTTTTAAAGTTTTTAATAAAAATTTAATTTTTTGGGGTTTTTTGATGTAAAATTTGATTTTACGTAAAAAAGTATTTTGAGTTTTTTCAAAAAAACTAATACTTTTCGAGATATATAGGGTCAAACAAAAAGTTTGTAAATATAAATTTAATCTCAGTTTTTCTGTCAGAACTTTTAACGTTTTTAATTAAAATAAGATTTTTTAATGTTTTTTGATGTAGAATTTAATATTACACAAAAAAGTATTCTTAAGTTTTTTTAAAAAAAGTAATAATTTTCGAGATATATAGGGTCAAACAAAAAGTTTGTAAATATAAATTTGATCTTAGTTTTTCTGTCATAACTTTTAAACTTTTTAATTAAAATAAGATTTTTTAATGTTTTTTGATGTAAAATTTAATTTTACATAAATAAGTATTCTTGAGTTTTTTTAAAAGAACTAATACTTTTCGAGATATACAGGGTCAAACAAAAAATTTGTAAATATAAATTTAATCTTAGTTTTTCTGTCATAACTTTTAACGTTTTTAATTAAAATAAGATTTTTTGATGTAGAATTTAATATTACACAAAAAAGTATTCTTGAGTTTTTTCAAAAAAACTAATACTTTTCGAGATATATAGGGTCAAACAAAAAGTTTGTAAATATAAATTTGATCTCAGTTTTTCTGTCATAACTTTTAACGTTTTTAATTAAAATAAGATTTTTTAACGTTTTTTGATGTAAAATTTAATTTTACATAAATAAGTATTCCTGAGTTTTTTCAAAAGAACTGATACTTTTCGAGATATACAGGGTCAAACAAGAAGTTTGTAAATATAAATTTAATCTCAGTTTTTCTGTCATAACTTTTCACGTTTTAATTAAAATAAGATTTTTTGATGTAGAATTTAATATTACACAAAAAGTATTCTTGAGTTTTTTCAAAGAAACTAATACTTTTCGAGATATATAGGGTCAAACAAAAAGTTTGTAAATATAAATTTAATCTTAGTTTTTCTGTCATAACTTTTAACGTTTTTAATTAAAATAAGATTTTTTGATGTAGAATTTAATACTACACAAAAAGGTGTTTTAAAGTTTTTTCTAAAAAACTAATACTTTTCGAGATATATAGGGTCAAACAAAAAGTTTGTAAATATAAATTTGATCTCAGTTTTTCTGTCATGACTTTTAAAGTTTTTAATTAAAATGAGATTTTTTGGGGTTTTTTGATGTAAAATTTAATTTTACATAAAAAAGTATTCCTGGGTTTTTTCAAAAAAACTGATACTTTTCGAGATATACAGGGTCAAACAAAAAGTTTGTAATTATAAATTTAATCTTAGTTTTTCTGTCATAACTTTTATCTTTTTTAATTAAAATAAGATTTTTTGATGTTTTTTTATGTAGAATCAAATTTTACACAAAAAAAAATTCTTAAGTTTTTAAAAAAACTAATACTTTTCGAGATATATAGGGTCAAACAAAAAGTTTGTAAATATAAATTTGATCTCAGTTTTTCTGTCATAGCTTTTAAAGTTTTTAATTAAAATTTAATTTTTTGGGGTTTTTTGATGTAAAATTTGATTTTACGTAAAAAAGTATTTTGAGTTTTTTCAAAAAAACTAATACTTTTCGAGATATATAGGGTCAAACAAAAAGTTTGTAAATATAAATTTAATCTCAGTTTTTCTGTCAGAACTTTTAACGTTTTTAATTAAAATAAGATTTTTTAATGTTTTTTGATGTAGAATTTAATATTACACAAAAAAGTATTCCTAAGTTTTTTTAAAAAAAGTAATAATTTTCGAGATATATAGGGTCAAACAAAAAGTTTGTAAATATAAATTTGATCTTAGTTTTTCTGTCATAACTTTTAAACTTTTTAATTAAAATAAGATTTTTTAATGTTTTTTGATGTAAAATTTAATTTTACATAAATAAGTATTCTTGAGTTTTTTTAAAAGAACTAATACTTTTCGAGATATACAGGGTCAAACAAAAAATTTGTAAATATAAATTTAATCTTAGTTTTTCTGTCATAACTTTTAACGTTTTTAATTAAAATAAGATTTTTTGATGTAGAATTTAATATTACACAAAAAAGTATTCTTGAGTTTTTTCAAAAAAACTAATAATTTTCGAGATATATAGGGTCAAACAAAAAGTTTGTAAATATAAATTTGATCTCAGTTTTTCTGTCATAACTTTTAACGTTTTTAATTAAAATAAGATTTTTTAACGTTTTTTGATGTAAAATTTAATTTTACATAAATAAGTATTCCTGAGTTTTTTCAAAAGAACTGATACTTTTCGAGATATACAGGGTCAAACAAGAAGTTTGTAAATATAAATTTAATCTCAGTTTTTCTGTCATAACTTTTCACGTTTTAATTAAAATAAGATTTTTTGATGTAGAATTTAATATTACACAAAAAGTATTCTTGAGTTTTTTCAAAGAAACTAATACTTTTCGAGATATATAGGGTCAAACAAAAAGTTTGTAAATATAAATTTGATCTCAGTTTTTCTGTCATAACTTTTACCGTTTTTAATTAAAATAAGATTTTTTAACGTTTTTTGATGTAAAATTTAATTTTACATAAATAAGTATTCCTGAGTTTTTTCAAAAGAACTGATACTTTTCGAGATATACAGGGTCAAACAAGAAGTTTGTAAATATAAATTTAATCTCAGTTTTTCTGTCATAACTTTTAACGTTTTTAATTAAAATAAGATTTTTTAATGTTTTTTGATGTAGAATTTAATAATTCACAAAAAAGTATTCCTTAATTTTTCAAAAAAACTAATAATTTTCGAGATATATAGGGTCAAACAAAAAGTTTGTAAATATAAATTTAATCTCAGTTTTTCTGTCATAACTTTTAACGTTTTTAATTAAAATAAGATTTTTTGATGTAGAATTTAATATTACACAAAAAAGTATTCTTGAGTTTTTTCAAAAAAACTAATACTTTTCGAGATATATAGGGTCAAACAAAAAGTTTGTAAATATAAATTTGATCTCAGTTTTTCTGTCATAACTTTTAACGTTTTTAATTAAAATAAGATTTTTTAACGTTTTTTGATGTAAAATTTAATTTTACATAAATAAGTATTCCTGAGTTTTTTCAAAAAAACTGATACTTTTCGAGATATACAGGGTCAAACAAAAAGTTTGTAATTATAAATTTAATCTCAGTTTTTCTGTCATAACTTTTATCTTTTTTAATTAAAATAAGATTTTTTGATGTTTTTTTATGTAGAATCAAATTTTACACAAAAAAAAATTCTTAAGTTTTTAAAAAAACTAATACTTTTCGAGATATATAGGGTCAAACAAAAAGTTTGTAAATATAAATTTGATCTCAGTTTTTCTGTCATAGCTTTTAAAGTTTTTAATTAAAATTTAATTTTTTGGGGTTTTTTGATGTAAAATTTGATTTTACATAAATAAGTATTCTTGAGTTTTTTTAAAAGAACTAATACTTTTCGAGATATACAGGGTCAAACAAAAAATTTGTAAATATAAATTTAATCTCAGTTTTTCTGTCATAACTTTTAACGTTTTTAATTAAAATAAGATTTTTTGATGTAGAATTTAATATTACACAAAAAAGTATTCTTGAGTTTTTTCAAAAAAACTAATACTTTTCGAGATATATAGGGTCAAACAAAAAGTTTGTAAATATAAATTTGATCTCAGTTTTTCTGTCATAACTTTTAACGTTTTTAATTAAAATAAGATTTTTTAACGTTTTTTGATGTAAAATTTAATTTTACATAAATAAGTATTCCTGAGTTTTTTCAAAAGAACTGATACTTTTCGAGATATACAGGGTCAAACAAGAAGTTTGTAAATATAAATTTAATCTCAGTTTTTCTGTCATAACTTTTCACGTTTTAATTAAAATAAGATTTTTTGATGTTTTTTGATGTAGAATTTAATAATTCACAAAAAAGTATTGCTTAATGTTTCAAAAAAACTAATTATTTTCGAGATATATAGGGTCAAACAAAAAGTTTGTAAATATAAATTTGATCTTAGTTTTTCTGTCATAACTTGTAAAGTTTTTAATTAAGATGAGGTTTTTTAACGTTTTTTGATGTAAAATTTAATTTTACATAAAAAAGTATTCTTGAGTTTTTTCAAAAAAACTGATACTTTTCGAGATATACAGGGTCAAACAAAAAGTTTGTAAATATAAATTTAATCTTAGTTTTTCTGTCATAACTTTTAAAGTTTTTAATGAAAATTTAATTTTTTGGAGTTTTTTGATGTAAAATTTGATTTTACATAAAAAAGTATTTTTGAGTTTTTTCAAAAAAACTAATACTTTTCGAGATATATAGGGTCAAACAAAAAGTTTGTAAATATAAATTTAATCTTAGTTCTTTTGTCATAACTTTTAACGTTTTTAATTAAAATAAGATTTTTTAATGTTTTTTTATGTAGAATTTAATAATTCACAAAAAAGTATTGCTTAATTTTTCAAAAAAACTAATTATTTTCGAGATATATAGGGTCAAACAAAAAGTTTGTAAATATAAATTTGATCTTAGTTTTTCTGTCATAACTTGTAAAGTTTTTAATTAAGATGAGGTTTTTTAACGTTTTTTGATGTAAAATTTAATTTTACATAAAAAAGTATTCCTAAGTTTTTTCAAAAAAACTGATACTTTTCGAGATATACAGGGTCAAACAAAAAGTTTATAAATATAAATTTAATCTTAGTTTTTCTGTCATAACTTTTAACGTTTTTAATTAAAATAAGATTTTTTGATGTAGAATTTAATATTACACAAAAAAGTGTTTTAAAGTTTTTTCTAAAAAACTAATACTTTTCGAGATATATAGGGTCAAACAAAAAGTTTGTAAATATAAATTTGATCTCAGTTTTTCTGTCATAACTTTTAAAGTTTTTATATAAAATAAGATTTTTTGGGGTTTTTTGATGTAAAATTTGATTTTACATAAAAAAGTATTTTTGAGTTTTTTCAAAAAAACTAATACTTTTCGAGATATATAGGGTCAAACAAAAAGTTTGTAAATATAAATTTAATCTTAGTTCTTCTGTCATAACTTTTAACGTTTTTAATTAAAATAAGATTTTTTAATGTTTTTTGATGTAGAATTTAATAATTCACAAAAAAGTATTCCTTAATTTTTCAAAAAAACTAATAATTTTCGAGATATATAGGGTCAAACAAAAAGTTTGTAAATATAAATTTGATCTTAGTTTTTCTGTCATAACTTGTAAAGTTTTTAATTAAGATAAGGTTTTTTAACGTTTTTTGATGTAAAATTTAATTTTACATAAAAAAGTATTTTTGAGTTTTTTCAAAAAAACTGATACTTTTCGAGATATACAGGGTCAAACAAAAAGTTTGTAAATATAAATTTAATCTTAGTTTTTCTGTCATAACTTTTAATGTTTTTAATTAAAATAAGATTTTTTGATGTAGAATTTAATATTACACAAAAAGGTGTTTTAAAGTTTTTTCTAAAAAACTAATACTTTTCGAGATATATAGGGTCAAACAAAAAGTTTGTAAATATAAATTTGATCTCAGTTTTTCTGTCATGACTTTTAAAGTTTTTAATTAAAATGAGATTTTTTGGGGTTTGTTGATGTAAAATTTAATTTTACATAAAAAAGTATTTCAGGGTTTTTTCAAAAAAACTGATACTTTTCGAGATATACAGGGTCAAACAAAAAGTTTGTAATTATAAATTTAATCTGTTTTTCTGTCATAACTTTTATCTTTTTTAATTAAAATAAGATTTTTTGATGTTTTTTTATGTAGAATCAAATTTTACACAAAAACAAATTCTTAAGTTTTTAAAAAAACTAATACTTTTCGAGATATATAGGGTCAAACAAAAAGTTTGTAAATATAAATTTGATCTCAGTTTTTCTGTCATACCTTTTAAAGTTTTTAATTAAAATTTAATTTTTTGGGGTTTTTTTGATGTAAAATTTGATTTTACGTAAAAAAGTATTTTGAGTTTTTTCAAAAAAACTTATACTTTTCGAGATATATAGGGTCAAACAAAAAGTTTGTAAATATAAATTTAATCTCAGTTTTTCTGTCAGAACTTTTAACGTTTTTAATTAAAATAAGATTTTTTAATGTTTTTGATGTAGAATTTAATATTACACAAAAAAGTATTCCTAAGTTTTTTAAAAAGAAGTAATAATTTTCGAGATATATAGGGTCAAACAAAAAGTTTGTGAATATAAATTTGATCTTAGTTTTTCTGTCATAACTTTTAAACTTTTTAATTAAAATAAGATTTTTTAATGTTTTTTGATGTAAAATTTAATTTTACATAAATAAGTATTCTTGAGTTTTTTTAAAAGAACTAATACTTTTCGAGATATACAGGGTCAAACAAAAAATTTGTAAATATAAATTTAATCTCAGTTTTTCTGTCATAACTTTTAACGTTTTTAATTAAAATAAGATTTTTTGGAGTTTTTTGATGTAAAATTTGATTTTACATAAAAAAGTGTTTTTGAGTTTTTTCAAAAAAACTAATACTTTTCGAGATAAATAGGGTCAAACAAAAAGTTTGTAAATATAAATTTAATCTTAGTTCTTTTGTCATAACTTTTAACGTTTTTAATTAAAATAAGATTTTTTAATGTTTTTTGATGTAGAATTTAATAATTCACAAAAAAGTATTCCTTAATTTTTCAAAAAAACTAATAATTTTCGAGATATATAGGGTCAAACAAAAAAATTGTAAATATAAATTTGATCTTAGTTTTTCTGTCATAACTTGTCAAGTTTTTAATTAAGATAAGGTTTTTTAACGTTTTTTGATGTAAAATTTAATTTTACATAAAAAAGTATTCTTGAGTTTTTTCAAAAAAACTGATACTTTTCGAGATATACAGGGTCAAACAAAAAGTTTGTAAATATAAATTTAATCTTAGTTTTTCTGTCATAACTTTTAACGTTTTTAATTAAAATAAGATTTTTTGATGTAGAATTTAATATTACACAAAAAGGTGTTTTAAAGTTTTTTCTAAAAAACTAATACTTTTCGAGATATATAGGGTGAAACAAAAAGTTTGTAAATATAAATTTGATCTCAGTTTTTCTGTCATGACTTTTAAAGTTTTTAATTAAAATGAGATTTTTTGGGGTTTTTTGATGTAAAATTTAATTTTACATAAAAAAGTATTCCTGGGTTTTTTCAAAAAAACTGATACTTTTCGAGATATACAGGGTCAAACAAAAAGTTTGTAATTATTAATTTAATCTCAGTTTTTCTGTCATAACTTTTATCTTTTTTAATTAAAATAAGATTTTTTGATGTTTTTTTATGTAGAATCAAATTTTACACAAAAAAAAATTCTTAAGTTTTTAAAAAAACTAATACTTTTCGAGATATATAGGGTCAAACAAAAAGTTTGTAAATATAAATTTGATCTCAGTTTTTCTGTCATAGCTTTTAAAGTTTTTAATTAAAATTTAATTTTTTGGGGTTTTTTGATGTAAAATTTGATTTTACGTAAAAAAGTATTTTGAGTTTTTTCAAAAAAACTAATACTTTTCAAGATATATAGGGTCAAACAAAAAGTTTGTAAATATAAATTTAATCTCAGTTTTTCTGTCAGAACTTTTAACGTTTTTAATTAAAATAAGATTTTTTAATGTTTTTTGATGTAGAATTTAATATTACACAAAAAAGTATTCCTAAGTTTTTTTAAAAAAAGTAATAATTTTCGAGCTATATAGGGTCAAACAAAAAGTTTGTAAATATAAATTTGATCTTAGTTTTTCTGTCATAACTTTTAAACTTTTTAATTAAAATAAGATTTTTTAATGTTTTTTGATGTAAAATTTAATTTTACATAAATAAGTATTCTTGAATTTTTTTAAAAGAACTAATACTTTTCGAGATATACAGGGTCAAACAAAAAATTTGTAAATATAAATTTAATCTCAGTTTTTCTGTCATAACTTTTATCGTTTTTCATTAAAATAAGATTTTTTGAAGTTTTTTTATGTAGAATCAATTTTTCACAAAAACAATACTTAAGTTTTGAAAAAAACTAATACTTTTCGAGATATATAGGGTCAAACAAAAAGTTTGTAAATATAAATTTGATCTCAGTTTTTCTGTCATGACTTTTAAAGTTTTTAATTAAAATGAGATTTTTTGGGGTTTTTTGATGTAAAATTTAATTTTACATAAAAAAGTATTCCTGGGTTTTTTCAAAAAAACTGATACTTTTCGAGATATACAGGGTCAAACAAAAAGTTTGTAATTATTAATTTAATCTCAGTTTTTCTGTTATAACTTTTATCTTTTTTAATTAAAATAAGATTTTTGATGTTTTTTTATGTAGAATCAAATTTTACACAAAAAAAAATTCTTAAGTTTTTAAAAAAACTAATACTTTTTGAGATATATAGGGTCAAACAAAAAGTTTGTAAATATAAATTTGATCTCAGTTTTTCTGTCATAGCTTTTAAAGTTTTTAATTAAAATTTAATTTTTTGAGGTTTTTTGATGTAAAATTTTATTTTACGTAAAAAAGTATTTTGAGTTTTTTCAAAAAAACTAATACTTTTCGAGATATATAGGGTCAAACAAAAAGTTTGTAAATATAAATTTAATCTCAGTTTTTCTGTCAGAACTTTTAACGTTTTTAATTAAAATAAGATTTTTTAATGTTTTTTGATGTAGAATTTAATATTACACAAAAAAGTATTCCTAAGTTTTTTAAAAAGAAGTAATAATTTTCGAGATATATAGGGTCAAACAAAAAGTTTGTGAATATAAATTTGATCTTAGTTTTTCTGTCATAACTTTTAAACTTTTTAATTAAAATAAGATTTTTTAATGTTTTTTGATGTAAAATTTAATTTTACATAAATAAGTATTCTTGAGTTTTTTTAAAAGAACTAATACTTTTCGAGATATACAGGGTCAAACAAAAAATTTGTAAATATAAATTTAATCTCAGTTTTTCTGTCATAACTTTTAACGTTTTTAATTAAAATAAGATTTTTTGATGTAGAATTTAATATTTCACAAAAAAGTGTTTCTGAGTTTTTTCAAAAAAACTAATACTTTTCGAGATATATAGGGTCAAACAAAAAGTTTGTAAATATAAATTTGATCTCAGTTTTTCTGTCATAACTTTTAAAGTTTTTAATAAAAATTTAATTTTTTGGAGTTTTTTGATGTAAAATTTGATTTTACATAAAAAAGTGTTTTTGAGTTTTTTCAAAAAAACTAATACTTTTCGAGATAAATAGGGTCAAACAAAAAGTTTGTAAATATAAATTTAATCTTAGTTCTTTTGTCATAACTTTTAACGTTTTTAATTAAAATAAGATTTTTTAATGTTTTTTGATGTAGAATTTAATAATTCACAAAAAAGTATTCCTTAATTTTTCAAAAAAACTAATAATTTTCGAGATATATAGGGTCAAACAAAAAAATTGTAAATATAAATTTGATCTTAGTTTTTCTGTCATAACTTGTCAAGTTTTTAATTAAGATAAGGTTTTTTAACGTTTTTTGATGTAAAATTTAATTTTACATAAAAAAGTATTCTTGAGTTTTTTCAAAAAAACTGATACTTTTCGAGATATACAGGGTCAAACAAAAAGTTTGTAAATATAAATTTAATCTTAGTTTTTCTGTCATAACTTTTAACGTTTTTAATTAAAATAAGATTTTTTGATGTAGAATTTAATATTACACAAAAAGGTGTTTTAAAGTTTTTTCTAAAAAACTAATACTTTTCGAGATATATAGGGTGAAACAAAAAGTTTGTAAATATAAATTTGATCTCAGTTTTTCTGTCATGACTTTTAAAGTTTTTAATTAAAATGAGATTTTTTGGGGTTTTTTGATGTAAAATTTAATTTTACATAAAAAAGTATTCCTGGGTTTTTTCAAAAAAACTGATACTTTTCGAGATATACAGGGTCAAACAAAAAGTTTGTAATTATTAATTTAATCTCAGTTTTTCTGTCATAACTTTTATCTTTTTTAATTAAAATAAGATTTTTTGATGTTTTTTTATGTAGAATCAAATTTTACACAAAAAAAAATTCTTAAGTTTTTAAAAAAACTAATACTTTTCGAGATATATAGGGTCAAACAAAAAGTTTGTAAATATAAATTTGATCTCAGTTTTTCTGTCATAGCTTTTAAAGTTTTTAATTAAAATTTAATTTTTTGGGGTTTTTTGATGTAAAATTTGATTTTACGTAAAAAAGTATTTTGAGTTTTTTCAAAAAAACTAATACTTTTCAAGATATATAGGGTCAAACAAAAAGTTTGTAAATATAAATTTAATCTCAGTTTTTCTGTCAGAACTTTTAACGTTTTTAATTAAAATAAGATTTTTTAATGTTTTTTGATGTAGAATTTAATATTACACAAAAAAGTATTCCTAAGTTTTTTTAAAAAAAGTAATAATTTTCGAGCTATATAGGGTCAAACAAAAAGTTTGTAAATATAAATTTGATCTTAGTTTTTCTGTCATAACTTTTAAACTTTTTAATTAAAATAAGATTTTTTAATGTTTTTTGATGTAAAATTTAATTTTACATAAATAAGTATTCTTGAATTTTTTTAAAAGAACTAATACTTTTCGAGATATACAGGGTCAAACAAAAAATTTGTAAATATAAATTTAATCTCAGTTTTTCTGTCATAACTTTTATCGTTTTTCATTAAAATAAGATTTTTTGAAGTTTTTTTATGTAGAATCAATTTTTCACAAAAACAATACTTAAGTTTTGAAAAAAACTAATACTTTTCGAGATATATAGGGTCAAACAAAAAGTTTGTAAATATAAATTTGATCTCAGTTTTTCTGTCATGACTTTTAAAGTTTTTAATTAAAATGAGATTTTTTGGGGTTTTTTGATGTAAAATTTAATTTTACATAAAAAAGTATTCCTGGGTTTTTTCAAAAAAACTGATACTTTTCGAGATATACAGGGTCAAACAAAAAGTTTGTAATTATTAATTTAATCTCAGTTTTTCTGTCATAACTTTTATCTTTTTTAATTAAAATAAGATTTTTGATGTTTTTTTATGTAGAATCAAATTTTACACAAAAAAAAATTCTTAAGTTTTTAAAAAAACTAATACTTTTTGAGATATATAGGGTCAAACAAAAAGTTTGTAAATATAAATTTGATCTCAGTTTTTCTGTCATAGCTTTTAAAGTTTTTAATTAAAATTTAATTTTTTGAGGTTTTTTGATGTAAAATTTTATTTTACGTAAAAAAGTATTTTGAGTTTTTTCAAAAAAACTAATACTTTTCGAGATATATAGGGTCAAACAAAAAGTTTGTAAATATAAATTTAATCTCAGTTTTTCTGTCAGAACTTTTAACGTTTTTAATTAAAATAAGATTTTTTAATGTTTTTTAATGTAGAATTTAATATTACACAAAAAAGTATTCCTAAGTTTTTTTAAAAAAAGTAATAATTTTCGAGATATATAGGGTCAAACAAAAAGTTTGTAAATATAAATTTGATCTTAGTTTTTCTGTCATAACTTTTAAACTTTTTAATTAAAATAAGATTTTTTAATGTTTTTTGATGTAAAATTTAATTTTACATAAATAAGTATTCTTGAGTTTTTTTAAAAGAACTAATACTTTTCGAGATATACAGGGTCAAACAAAAAATTTGTAAATATAAATTTAATCTCAGTTTTTCTGTCATAACTTTTATCGTTTTTAATTAAATTAAGATTTTTTGATGTTTTTTTATGTAGAATCAAATTTTTCACAAAAAAAATACTTAAGTTTTTAAAAAAACTAATACTTTTCGAGATATATAGGGTCAAACAAAAAGTTTGTAAATATAAATTTGATCTCAGTTTTTCTGTCATAACTTTTAAAGTTTTTAATTAAAATAAGATTTTTTAATGTTTTTTGATGTAAAATTTAATTTTGCATAAATAAGTATTCTTGAGTTTTTTCAAAAGAACTGATACTTTTCGAGATATACAGGGTCAAACAAAAAGTTTGTAAATATAAATTTAATCTCAGTTTTTCTGTCATAACTTTTAACGTTTTTAATTAAAATAAGATTTTTTGATGTAGAATTTAATATTTCACAAAAAAGTATTCCTGAGTTTTTTCAAAAAAACTAATACTTTTCGAGATATATAGGGTCAAACAAAAAGTTTGTAAATATAAATTTGATCTCAGTTTTTCTGTCATAACATTTAAAGTTTTTAATGAAAATTTAATTTTTTGGAGTTTTTTGATGTAAAATTTGATTTTACATAAAAAAGTATTTTTGAGTTTTTTCAAAAAAACCAATACTTTTCGAGATATATAGGGTCAAACAAAAAGTTTGTAAATATAAATTTAATCTTAGTTCTTCTGTCATAACTTTTAACGTTTTTAATTAAAATAAGATTTTTTAATGTTTTTTGATGTAGAATTTAATAATTCACAAAAAAGTATTCCTTAATTTTTCAAAAAAACTAATAATTTTCGAGATATATAGGGTCAAACAAAAAGTTTGTAAATATAAATTTGATCTTAGTTTTTCTGCCATAACTTGTAAAGTTTTTAATTAAGATGAGGTTTTTTAACGTTTTTTGATGTAAAATTTTCAAAAAAAACTGATACTTTTCGAGATATACAGGGTCAAACAAAAAGTTTGTAAATATAAATTTAATCTTAGTTTTTCTGTCATAACTTTTAACGTTTTTAATTAAAATAAGATTTTTTGATGTAGAATTTAATATTACACAAAAAGGTGTTTAAAAGTTTTTTCTAAAAAACTAATACTTTTCGAGATATATAGGGTCAAACAAAAAGTTTGTAAATATAAATTTGATGTCAGTTTTTCTGTCATGACTTTTAAAGTTTTTAATTAAAATGAGATTTTTTGGGGTTTTTTAATGTAAAATTTAATTTTACATAAAAAAGTATTCCTGGGTTTTTTCAAAAAAACTGATACTTTTCGAGATATACAGGGTCAAACAAAAAGTTTGTAATTATAAATTAAATCTTAGTTTTTCTGTCATAACTTTTATCTTTTTTAATTAAAATAAGATTTTTTGATGTTTTTTTATGTAGAATCAAATATTACACAAAAAAAAATTCATAAGTTTTTAAAAAAACTAATACTTTTCGAGATATATAAGGTCAAACAAAAAGTTTGTAAATATAAAATTGATCTCAGTTTTTCTGTCATAGCTTTTAAAATTTTTAATTAAAATTTAATTTTTTGGGGTTTTTTTGATGTAAAATTTGATTTTACGTAAAAAAGTATTTTGAGTTTTTTAAAAAAAACTAATACTTTTCGAGATATATAGGGTCAAACAAAAAGTTTGTAAATATAAATTTAATCTCAGTTTTTCTGTCAGAACTTTTAACGTTTTTAATTAAAATAAGATTTTTTAATGTTTTTGATGTAGAATTTAATATTACACAAAAAAGGATTCCTAAGTTTTTTTAAAAAAAGTAATAATTTTCGAGATATATAAGGTCAAACAAAAAGTTTGTAAATATAAATTTGATCTTAGTTTTTCTGTCATAACTTTTAAACTTTTTAATTAAAATAAGATTTTTTAATGTTTTTTGATGTAAAATTTAATTTTACATAAATAAGTATTCTTAAGTTTTTTTAAAAGAACTAATACTTTTCGAGATATACAGGTTCAAACAAAAAATTTGTAAATATAAATTTAATCTCAGTTTTTCTGTCATAACTTTTAACGTTTTTAATTAAAATAAGATTTTTTGATGTAGAATTTAATATTTCACAAAAAAGAATTCCTGAGTTTTTTCAAAAAACTAATACTTTTCGAGATATATAGGGTCAAACAAAAAGTTTGTAAATATAAATTTAATCTCAGTTTTTCTGTCAGAACTTTTAACGTTTTTAATTAAAATAAGATTTTTTAATGTTTTTTGATGTAGAATTTAATACTACACAAAAAAGTATTCCTAAGTTTTTTTAAAAAAAGTAATAATTTTAGAGATATAGGGTCAAACAAAAAGTTTGTAAATATAAATTTGATCTTAGTTTTTCTGTCATAACTTTTAAACTTTTTAATTAAAATAAGATTTTTTAATGTTTTTTGATGTAAAATTTAATTTTACATAAATAAGTATTCCTGAGTTTTTTCAAAAGAACTGATACTTTTCGAGATATACAGGGTCAAACAAAAAGTTTGTTAATATAAATTTAATCTCAGTTTTTCTGTCATAACTTTTAACGTTTTTAATTAAAATAAGATTTTTTGATGTAGAATTTAATATTTCACAAAAAAGTATTCCTTGATTTTTCAAAAAAACTAATAATTTTCGAGATATATAGGGTCAAACAAAAAGTTTGTAAATATAAATTTGATCTTAGTTTTTCTGTCATAACTTGTAAAGTTTTTAATTAAGATGAGGTTTTTTAACGTTTTTTGATGTAAAATTTTCAAAAAAACTGATACTTTTCGAGATATACAGGGTCAAACAAAAAGTTTGTAAATATAAATTTAATCTTAGTTTTTCTGTCATAACTTTTAACGTTTTTAATTAAAATAAGATTTTTTGATGTAGAATTTAATATTACACAAAAATGTGTTTTAAAGTTTTTTCTAAAAAACTAATACTTTTCGAGATATATAGGGTCAAACAAAAAGTTTGTAAATATAAATTTGATCTCAGTTTTTCTGTCATGACTTTTAAAGTTTTTAATTAAAATGAGATTTTTTGGGGTTTTTTGATGTAAAATTTAATTTTACATAAAAAAGTATTCCTGGGTTTTTTCAAAAAAACTGATACTTTTCGAGATATACAGGGTCAAACAAAAAGTTTGTAATTATAAATTTAATCTTAGTTTTTCTGTCATAACTTTTATCTTTTTTAATTAAAATAAGATTTTTTGATGTTTTTTTATGTAGAATCAAATTTTACACAAAAAAAATTCTTAAGTTTTTAAAAAAACTAATACTTTTCGAGATATATAGGGTCAAACAAAAAGTTTGTAAATATAAATTTGATCTCAGTTTTTCTGTCATAGCTTTTAAAGTTTTTAATTAAAATTTAATTTTGTGGGGTTGTTTGATGTAAAATTTGATTTTACGTAAAAAAGTATTTTGAGTTTTTTTAAAAAAACTAATACTTTTCGAGATATATAGGGTCAAACAAAAAGTTTGTAAATATAAATTTAATCTCAGTTTTTCTGTCAGAACTTTTAACGTTTTTAATTAAAATAAGATTTTTTAATGTTTTTTGATGTAGAATTTAATATTACACAAAAAAGTATTCTTAAGTTTTTTTAAAAAAAGTAATAATTTTCGAGATATATAGGGTCAAACAAAAAGTTTGTAAATATAAATTTGATCTTAGTTTTTCTGTCATAACTTTTAAACTTTTTAATTAAAATAAGATTTTTTAATGTTTTTTGATGTAAAATTTAATTTTACATAAATAAGTATTCTCGAGTTTTTTTAAAAGAACTAATACTTTTCGAGATATACAGGGTCAAACAAAAAATTTGTAAATATAAATTTAATCTTAGTTTTTCTGTCATAACTTTTAACGTTTTTAATTAAAATAAGATTTTTTGATGTAGAATTTAATATTACACAAAAAAGTATTCTTGAGTTTTTTCAAAAAAACTAATACTTTTTGAGATATATAGGGTCAAACAAAAAGTTTGTAAATATAAATTTGATCTCAGTTTTTCTGTCATAACTTTTAACGTTTTTAATTAAAATAAGATTTTTTAACGTTTTTTGATGTAAAATTTAATTTTACATAAATAAGTATTCCTGAGTTTTTTCAAAAGAACTGATACTTTTCGAGATATACAGGGTCAAACAAGAAGTTTGTAAATATAAATTTAATCTCAGTTTTTCTGTCATAACTTTTCACGTTTTAATTAAAATAAGATTTTTTGATGTAGAATTTAATATTACACAAAAAGGTGTTTTAAAGTTTTTTCTAAAAAACTAATACTTTTCGAGATATATAGGGTCAAACAAAAAGTTTGTAAATATAAATTTGATCTCAGTTTTTCTGTCATGACTTTTAAAGTTTTTAATTAAAATGAGATTTTTTGGGGTTTTTTGATGTAAAATTTAATTTTACATAAAAAAGTATTCCTGGGTTTTTTCAAAAAAACTGATACTTTTCGAGATATACAGGGTCAAACAAAAAGTTTGTAATTATAAATTTAATCTCAGTTTTTCTGTCATAACTTTTATCTTTTTTAATTAAAATAAGATTTTTTGATGTTTTTACATGTAGAATCAAATTTTACACAAAAAAAAATTCTTAAGTTTTTAAAAAAACTAATACTTTTCGAGATATATAGGGTCAAACAAAAAGTTTGTAAATATAAATTTGATCTCAGTTTTTCTGTCATAGCTTTTAAAGTTTTTAATTAAAATTTAATTTTTTGGGGTTTTTTGATGTAAAATTTGATTTTACGTAAAAAAATATTTTCAGTTTTTTCAAAAAAACTAATACTTTTCGAGATATATAGGGTCAAACAAAAAGTTTGTAAATATAAATTTAATCTCAGTTTTTCTGTCAGAACTTTTAACGTTTTTAATTAAAATAAGATTTTTTAATGTTTTTTGATGTAGAATTTAATACTACACAAAAAAGTATTCCTAAGTTTTTTTAAAAAAAGTAATAATTTTAGAGATATAGGGTCAAACAAAAAGTTTGTAAATATAAATTTGATCTTAGTTTTTCTGTCATAACTTTTAAACTTTTTAATTAAAATAAGATTTTTTAATGTTTTTTGATGTAAAATTTAATTTTACATAAATAAGTATTCCTGAGTTTTTTCAAAAGAACTGATACTTTTCGAGATATACAGGGTCAAACAAAAAGTTTGTTAATATAAATTTAATCTCAGTTTTTCTGTCATAACTTTTAACGTTTTTAATTAAAATAAGATTTTTTGATGTAGAATTTAATATTTCACAAAAAAGTATTCCTTAATTTTTCAAAAAAACTAATAATTTTCGAGATATATAGGGTCAAACAAAAAGTTTGTAAATATAAATTTGATCTTAGTTTTTCTGTCATAACTTGTAAAGTTTTTAATTAAGATGAGGTTTTTTAACGTTTTTTGATGTAAAATTTTCAAAAAAACTGATACTTTTCGAGATATACAGGGTCAAACAAAAAGTTTGTAAATATAAATTTAATCTTAGTTTTTCTGTCATAACTTTTAACGTTTTTTATTAAAATAAGATTTTTTGATGTAGAATTTAATATTACACAAAAATGTGTTTTAAAGTTTTTTCTAAAAAACTAATACTTTTCGAGATATATAGGGTCAAACAAAAAGTTTGTAAATATAAATTTGATCTCAGTTTTTCTGTCATGACTTTTAAAGTTTTTAATTAAAATGAGATTTTTTGGGGTTTTTTGATGTAAAATTTAATTTTACATAAAAAAGTATTCTTGGGTTTTTTCAAAAAAGCTGATACTTTTCGAGATATACAGGGTCAAACAAAAAATTTGTAATTATAAATTTAATCTTAGTTTTTCTGTCATAACTTTTATCTTTTTTAATTAAAATAAGATTTTTTGATGTTTTTTTATGTAGAATCAAATTTTACACAAAAAAAAATTCTTAAGTTTTTAAAAAAACTAATACTTTTCGAGATATATAGGGTCAAACAAAAAGTTTGTAAATATAAATTTGATCTCAGTTTTTCTGTCATAGCTTTTAAAGTTTTTAATTAAAATTTAATTTTTTGGGGTTGTTTGATGTAAAATTTGATTTTACGTAAAAAAGTATTTTGAGTTTTTTCAAAAAAACTAATACTTTTCGAGAACAAAAAGTTTGTAAATATAAATTTAATCTCAGTTTTTCTGTCAGAACTTTTAACGTTTTTAATTAAAATAAGATTTTTTAATGTTTTTTGATGTAGAATTTAATATTACACAAAAAAGTATTCCTAAGTTTTTTTAAAAAAAGTAATAATTTTCGAGATATATAGGGTCAAACAAAAAGTTTGTAAATATAAATTTGATCTTAGTTTTTCTGTCATAACTTTTAAACTTTTTAATTAAAATAAGATTTTTTAATGTTTTTTGATGTAAAATTTAATTTTACATAAATAAGTATTCTCGAGTTTTTTTAAAAGAACTAATACTTTTCGAGATATACAGGGTCAAACAAAAAATTTGTAAATATAAATTTAATCTTAGTTTTTCTGTCATAACTTTTAACGTTTTTAATTAAAATAAGATTTTTTGATGTAGAATTTAATATTACACAAAAAAGTATTCTTGAGTTTTTTCAAAAAAACTAATACTTTTCGAGATATATAGGGTCAAACAAAAAGTTTGTAAATATAAATTTGATCTCAGTTTTTCTGTCATAACTTTTAACGTTTTTAATTAAAATAAGATTTTTTAACGTTTTTTGATGTAAAATTTAATTTTACATAAATAAGTATTCCTGAGTTTTTTCAAAAGAACTGATACTTTTCGAGATATACAGGGTCAAACAAGAAGTTTGTAAATATAAATTTAATCTCAGTTTTTCTGTCATAACTTTTCACGTTTTAATTAAAATAAGATTTTTTGATGTAGAATTTAATATTACACAAAAAGTATTTTTGAGTTTTTTCAAAGAAACTAATACTTTTCGAGATATATAGGGTCAAACAAAAAGTTTGTAAATATAAATTTGATCTCAGTTTTTCTGTCATAACTTTTAACGTTTTTAATTAAAAAAAGATTTTTTAACGTTTTTTGATGTAAAATTTAATTTTACATAAATAAGTATTCCTGAGTTTTTTCAAAAGAACTGATACTTTTCGAGATATACAGGGTCAAACAAGAAGTTTGTAAATATAAATTTAATCTCAGTTTTTCTGTCATAACTTTTAACGTTTTTAATTAAAATAAGATTTTTTAATGTTTTTTGATGTAGAATTTAATAATTCACAAAAAAGTATTCCTTAATTTTTCAAAAAAACTAATAATTTTCGAGATATATAGGGTCAAACAAAAAGTTTGTAAATATAAATTTAATCTCAGTTTTTCTGTCATAACTTTTAACGTTTTTAATTAAAATAAGATTCTTTGATGTAGAATTTAATATTACACAAAAAAGTATTCTTGAGTTTTTTCAAAAAAACTAATACTTTTCGAGATATATAGGGTCAAACAAAAAGTTTGTAAATATAAATTTGATCTCAGTTTTTCTGTCATAACTTTTAACGTTTTTAATTAAAATAAGATTTTTTAACGTTTTTTGATGTAAAATTTAATTTTACATAAATAAGTATTCCTGAGTTTTTTCAAAAAAACTAATACTTTTCGAGATATATAGGGTCAAACAAAAAGTTTGTAAATATAAATTTAATCTTAGTTTTTCTGTCATAACTTTTAACGTTTTTAATTAAAATAAGATTTTTTGATGTAGAATTTAATATTACACAAAAAGGTGTTTTAAAGTTTTTTCTAAAAAACTAATACTTTTCGAGATATATAGGGTCAAACAAAAAGTTTGTAAATATAAATTTGATCTTAGTTTTTCTGTCATGACTTTTAAAGTTTTTAATTAAAATGAGATTTTTTGGGGTTTTTTGATGTAAAATTTAATTTTACATAAAAAAGTATTCCTGGGTTTTTTTAAAAAAACTGATACTTTTCGAGATATACAGGGTCAAACAAAAAGTTTGTAATTATAAATTTAATCTCAGTTTTTCTGTCATAACTTTTATCTTTTTTAATTAAAATAAGATTTTTTGATGTTTTTTTATGTAGAATCAAATTTTACACAAAAAAAAATTCTTAAGTTTTTAAAAAAACTAATACTTTTCGAGATATATAGGGTCAAACAAAAAGTTTGTAAATATAAATTTGATCTCAGTTTTTCTGTCATAGCTTTTAAAGTTTTTAATTAAAATTTAATTTTTTGGGGTTTTTTTATGTAAAATTTGATTTTACGTAAAAAAGTATTTTGAGTTTTTTCAAAAAAACTAATATTTTTCGAGATATATAGGGTCAAACAAAAAGTTTGTAAATATAAATTTAATCTCAGTTTTTCTGTCAGAACTTTTAACGTTTTTAATTAAAATAAGATTTTTTAATGTTTTTTGATGTAGAATTTAATATTACACAAAAAAGTATTCCTAAGTTTTTTTAAAAAAAGTAATAATTTTCGAGATATTTAGGGTCAAACAAAAAGTTTGTAAATATAAATTTGATCTTAGTTTTTCTGTCATAACTTTTAAACTTTTTAATTAAAATAAGATTTTTTAATGTTTTTTGATGTAAAATTTAATTTTACATAAATAAGTATTCTTGAGTTTTTTTAAAAGAACTAATACTTTTCGAGATATACAGGGTCAAACAAAAAATTTGTAAATATAAATTTAATCTCAGTTTTTCTGTCATAACTTTTAACGTTTTTAATTAAAATAAGATTTTTTGATGTAGAATTTAATATTACACAAAAAAGTATTCTTGAGTTTTTTCAAAAAAACTAATACTTTTCGAGATATATAGGGTCAAACAAAAAGTTTGTAAATATAAATTTGATCTCAGTTTTTCTGTCATAACTTTTAACGTTTTTAATTAAAATAAGATTTTTTAACGTTTTTTGATGTAAAATTTAATTTTACATAAATAAGTATTCCTGAGTTTTTTCAAAAGAACTGATACTTTTCGAGATATACAGGGTCAAACAAGAAGTTTGTAAATATAAATTTAATCTCAGTTTTTCTGTCATAACTTTTCACGTTTTAATTAAAATAAGATTTTTTGATGTAGAATTTAATATTACACAAAAAGTATTCTTGAGTTTTTTCAAAGAAACTAATACTTTTCGAGATATATAGGGTCAAACAAAAAGTTTGTAAATATAAATTTAATCTTAGTTCTTTTGTCATAACTTTTAACGTTTTTAATTAAAATAAGATTTTTTAATGTTTTTTGATGTAGAATTTAATAATTCACAAAAAAGTATTGCTTAATTTTTCAAAAAAACTAATTATTTTCGAGATATATAGGGTCAAACAAAAAGTTTGTAAAAATAAATTTGATCTTAGTTTTTCTGTCATAACTTGTAAAGTTTTTAATTAAGATGAGGTTTTTTAACGTTTTTTGATGTAAAATTTAATTTTACATAAAAAAGTATTCTTGAGTTTTTTCAAAAAAACTGATACTTTTCGAGATATACAGGGTCAAACAAAAAGTTTGTAAATATAAATTTAATCTTAGTTTTTCTGTCATAACTTTTAAAGTTTTTAATGAAAATTTAATTTTTTGGAGTTTTTTGATGTAGAATTTGATTTTACATAAAAAAGTATTTTTGAGTTTTTTCAAAAAAACTAATACTTTTCGAGATATATAGGGTCAAACAAAAAGTTTGTAAATATAAATTTAATCTTAGTTCTTTTGTCATAACTTTTAACGTTTTTAATTAAAATAAAATTTTTTAATGTTTTTTTATGTAGAATTTAATAGTTCACAAAAAAGTATTGCTTAATTTTTCAAAAAAACTAATTATTTTCGAGATATATAGGGTCAAACAAAAAGTTTGTAAATATAAATTTGATCTTAGTTTTTCTGTCATAACTTTTAACGTTTTTAATTAAAATAAGATTTTTTGATGTAGAATTTAATATTACACAAAAAGGTGTTTTAAAGTTTTTTCTAAAAAACTAATACTTTTCGAGATATATAGGGTCAAACAAAAAGTTTGTAAATATAAATTTGATCTCAGTTTTTCTGTCATGACTTTTAAAGTTTTTAATTAAAATGAGATTTTTTGGGGTTTTTTGATGTAAAATTTAATTTTACATAAAAAAGTATTTATGGGTTTTTTCAAAAAAACTGATACTTTTCGAGATATACAGGGTCAAACAAAAAGTTTGTAATTATAAATTTAATCTCAGTTTTTCTGTCATAACTTTTATCTTTTTTAATTAAAATAAGATTTTTTGATGTTTTTTTATGTAGAATCAAATTTTACACAAAAAAAAATTCTTAAGTTTTTAAAAAAACTAATACTTTTCGAGATATATAGGGTCAAACAAAAAGTTTGTAAATATAAATTTGATCTCAGTTTTTCTGTCATAGCTTTTAAAGTTTTTAATTAAAATTTAATTTTATGGGGTTTTTTGATGTAAAATTTGATTTTACGTAAAAAAGTATTTTGAGTTTTTTCAAAAAAACTAATAGTTTTCGAGATATATAGGGTCAAACAAAAAGTTTGTAAATATAAATTTAATCTCAGTTTTTCTGTCAGAACTTTTAACGTTTTTTATTAAAATAAGATTTTTTAATGTTTTTTGATGTAGAATTTAATATTACACAAAAAAGTATTCCTAAGTTTTTTTAAAAAAAGTAATAATTTTAGAGATATAGGGTCAAACAAAAAGTTTGTAAATATAAATTTGATCTTAGTTTTTCTGTCATAACTTTTAAACTTTTTAATTAAAATAAGATTTTTTAATGTTTTTTGATGTAAAATTTAATTTTACATAAATAAGTATTCTTGAGTTTTTTCAAAAGAACTGATACTTTTCGAGATATACAGGGTCAAACAAAAAGTTTGTTAATATAAATTTAATCTCAGTTTTTCTGTCATAACTTTTAACGTTTTTAATTAAAATAAGATTTTTTGATGTAGAATTTAATATTTTACAAAAAAGTATTCCCGAGTTTTTTCAAAAAAACTAATACTTTTCGAGATATATAGGGTCAAACAAAAAGTTTGTAAATATAAATTTTATCTCAGTTTTTCTGTCATAACTTTTAAAGTTTTTAATGAAAATTTAATTTTTTGGAGTTTTTAGATGTAAAATTTGATTTTACATAAAAAAGTATTTTTGAGTTTTTTCAAAAAAACCAATACTTTTCGAGATATATAGGGTCAAACAAAAAGTTTGTAAATATAAATTTAATCTTAGTTCTTCTGTCATAACTTTTAACGTTTTTAATTAAAATAAGATTTTTTAATGTTTTTTGATGTAGAATTTAATAATTCACAAAAAAGTATTCCTTAATTTTTCAAAAAAACTAATAATTTTCGAGATATATAGGGTCAAACAAAAAGTTTGTAAATATAAATTTGATCTTAGTTTTTCTGTCATAACTTGTAAAGTTTTTAATTAAGATGAGGTTTTTTAACGTTTTTTGATGTAAAATTTTCAAAAAAACTGATACTTTTCGAGATATACAGGGTCAAACAAAAAGTTTGTAAATATAAATTTAATCTTAGTTTTTCTGTCATAACTTTTAACGTTTTTAATTAAAATAAGATTTTTTAATGTAGAATTTAATATTACACAAAAAGGTGTTTTAAAGTTTTTTCTAAAAAACTAATACTTTTCGAGATATATAGGGTCAAACAAAAAGTTTGTAAATATAAATTTGATCTCAGTTTTTCTGTCATGACTTTTAAAGTTTTTAATTAAAATGAGATTTTTTGGGGTTTTTTGATGTAAAATTTAATTTTACATAAAAAAGTATTCCTGGGTTTTTTCAAAAAAACTGATACTTTTCGAGATATACAGGGTCAAACAAAAAGTTTGTAATTATAAATTTAATCTTAGTTTTTCTGTCATAACTTTTATCTTTTTTAATTAAAATAAGATTTTTTGATGTTTTTTTATGTAGAATCAAATATTACACAAAAAAAAATTCTTAAGTTTTTAAAAAAACTAATACTTTTCGAGATATATAGGGTCAAACAAAAAGTTTGTAAATATAAATTTGATCTCAGTTTTTCTGTCATAGCTTTTAAAGTTTTTAATTAAAATTTAATTTTTTGGGGTTTTTTTGATGTAAAATTTGATTTTACGTAAAAAAGTATTTTGAGTTTTTTAAAAGAAACTAATACTTTTCGAGATATATAGGGTCAAACAAAAAGTTTGTAAATATAAATTTGATCTCAGTTTTTCTGTCATAGCTTTTAAAGTTTTTAATTAAAATTTAATTTTTTGGGGTTTTTTTGATGTAAAATTTGATTTTACGTAAAAAAGTATTTTGAGTTTTTTAAAAAAAACTAATACTTTTCGAGATATATAGGGTCAAACAAAAAGTTTGTAAATATAAATTTAATCTCAGTTTTTCTGTCAGAACTTTTAACGTTTTTAATTAAAATAAGATTTTTTAATGTTTTTGATGTAGAATTTAATATTACACAAAAAAGTATTCCTAAGTTTTTTTAAAAAAAGTAATAATTTTCGAGATATATAGGGTCAAACAAAAAGTTTGTAAATATAAATTTGATCTTAGTTTTTCTGTCATAACTTTTAAACTTTTTAATTAAAATAAGATTTTTTAATGTTTTTTGATGTAAAATTTAATTTTACATAAATAAGTATTCTTGAGTTTTTTTAAAAGAACTAATACTTTTCGAGATATACAGGGTCAAACAAAAAATTTGTAAATATAAATTTAATCTCAGTTTTTCTGTCATAACTTTTAACGTTTTTAATTAAAATAAGATTTTTTGATGTAGAATTTAATATTTCACAAAAAAGTATTCCTGAGTTTTTTTAAAAAAACTAATACTTTTCGAGATATATAGGGTCAAACAAAAAGTTTGTAAATATAAATTTGATCTCAGTTTTTCTGTCATGACTTTTAAAGTTTTTAATGAAAATTTAATTTTTTGGAGTTTTTAGATGTAAAATTTTATTTTACATAAAAAAGTATTTTTGAGTTTTTTCAAAAAAACCAATAATTTTCGAGATATATAGGGTCAAACAAAAAGTTTGTAAATATAAATTTGATCTTAGTTTTTCTGTCATAACTTGTAAAGTTTTTAATTAAGATGAGGTTTTTTAACGTTTTTTGATGTAAAATTTTCAAAAAAACTGATACTTTTCGAGATATACAGGGTCAAACAAAAAGTTTGTAAATATAAATTTAATCTTAGTTTTTCTGTCATAACTTTTAACGTTTTTAATTAAAATAAGATTTTTTGATCTAGAATTTAATATTACACAAAAAGGTGTTTTAAAGTTTTTTCTAAAAAACTAATACTTTTCGAGATATATAGGGTCAAACAAAAAGTTTGTAAACATAAATTTGATCTCAGTTTTTCTGTCATGACTTTTAAAGTTTTTAATTAAAATGAGATTTTTTGGGGTTTTTTGATGTAAAATTTAATTTTACATAAAAAAGTATTCCTGGGTTTTTTCAAAAAAACTGATACTTTTCGAGATATACAGGGTCAAACAAAAAGTTTGTAATTATAAATTTAATCTTAGTTTTTCTGTCATACCTTTTATCTTTTTTAATTAAAATAAGATTTTTTGATGTTTTTTTATGTAGAATCAAATATTACACAAAAAAAAATTCTTAAGTTTTTAAAAAAACTAATACTTTTCGAGATATATAGGGTCAAACAAAAAGTTTGTAAATATAAATTTGATCTCAGTTTTTCTGTCATAGCTTTTAAAGTTTTTAATTAAAATTTAATTTTTTGGGGTTTTTTTGATGTAAAATTTGATTTTACGTAAAAAAGTATTTTGAGTTTTTTAAAAAAAACTAATACTTTTCGAGATATATAGGGTCAAACAAAAAGTTTGTAAATATAAATTTAATCTCAGTTTTTCTGTCAGAACTTTTAACGTTTTTAATTAAAATAAGATTTTTTAATGTTTTTGATGTAGAATTTAATATTACACAAAAAAGTATTCCTAAGTTTTTTTAAAAAAAGTAATAATTTTCGAGATATTATAGGGTCAAACAAAAAGTTTGTAAATATAAATTTGATCTTAGTTTTTCTGTCATAACTTTTAAACTTTTTAATTAAAATAAGATTTTTTAATGTTTTTTGATGTAAAATTTAATTTTACATAAATAAGTATTCTTGAGTTTTTTTAAAAGAACTGATACTTTTCGAGATATACAGGGTCAAACAAAAAATTTGTAAATATAAATTTAATCTCAGTTTTTCTGTCATAACTTTTAACGTTTTTAATTAAAATAAGATTTTTTGATGTAGAATTTAATATTTCACAAAAAAGTATTCCTGAGTTTTTTCAAAAAAACTAATACTTTTCGAGATATATAGGGTCAAACAAAAAGTTTGTAAATATAAATTTGATCTCAGTTTTTCTGTCATAACTTTTAAAGTTTTTAATGAAAATTTAATTTTTTGAAGTTTTTTGATGTAAAATTTGATTTTACATAAAAAAGTATTTTTAAGTTTTTTCAAAAAAACTAATACTTTTCGAGATATATAGGGTCAAACAAAAAGTTTGTAAATATAAATTTAATCTTAGTTCTTTTGTCATAACTTTTAACGTTTTTAATTAAAATAAGATTTTTTAATGTTTTTTGATGTAGAATTTAAGAATTCACAAAAAAGTATTGCTTAATTTTTCAAAAAAACTAATTATTTTCGAGATATATAGGGTCAAACAAAAAGTTTGTAAATATAAATTTGATCTTAGTTTTTCTGTCATAACTTTTACCTTTTTTAATTAAAATAAGATTTTTTGATGTTTTTTTATGTAGAATCAAATATTACACAAAAAAAAATTCTTAAGTTTTTAAAAAAACTGATACTTTTCGAGATATACAGGGTCAAACAAAAAGTTTGTAATTATAAATTTAATCTTAGTTTTTCTGTCATAACTTTTATCTTTTTTAATTAAAATAAGATTTTTTGATGTTTTTTTATGTAGAATCAAATATTACACAAAAAAAAATTCTTAAGTTTTTAAAAAAACTAATACTTTTCGAGATATAAAGGGTCAAACAAAAAGTTTGTAAATATAAATTTGATTTCAGTTTTTCTGTCATAGCTTTTAAAGTTTTTAATTAAAATTTAATTTTTTGGGGTTTTTTTGATGTAAAATTTGATTTTACGTAAAAAAGTATTTTGAGTTTTTTAAAAAAAACTAATACTTTTCGAGATCTATAGGGTCAAACAAAAAGTTTGTAAATATAAATTTAATCTCAGTTTTTCTGTCAGAACTTTTAACGTTTTTAATTAAAATAAGATTTTTTAATGTTTTTGATGTAGAATTTAATATTACACAAAAAAGTATTCCTAAGTTTTTTTAAAAAAAGTAATAATTTTCGAGATATATAGGGTCAAACAAAAAGTTTGTAAATATAAATTTGATCTTAGTTTTTCTGTCATAACTTTTAAACTTTTTAATTAAAATAAGATTTTTTAATGTTTTTTGATGTAAAATTTAATTTTACATAAATAAGTATTCTTGAGTTTTTTTAAAAGAACTAATACTTTTCGAGATATACAGGGTCAAACAAAAAATTTGTAAATATAAATTTAATCTCAGTTTTTCTGTCATAACTTTTAACGTTTTTAATTAAAATAAGATTTTTTGATGTAGAATTTAATATTTCACAAAAAAGTATTCCTGAGTTTTTTCAAAAAAACTAATACTTTTTGAGATATATAGGGTCAAACAAAAAGTTTGTAAATATAAATTTGATCTCAGTTTTTCTGTCATAACTTTTAAAGTTTTTAATGAAAATTTAATTTTTTGAAGTTTTTTGATGTAAAATTTGATTTTACATAAAAAAGTATTTTTAAGTTTTTTCAAAAAAACTAATACTTTTCGAGATATATAGGGTCAAACAAAAAGTTTGTAAATATAAATTTAATCTTAGTTCTTTTGTCATAACTTTTAACGTTTTTAATTAAAATAAGATTTTTTAATGTTTTTTGATGTAGAATTTAAGAATTCACAAAAAAGTATTGCTTAATTTTTCAAAAAAACTAATTATTTTCGAGATATATAGGGTCAAACAAAAAGTTTGTAAATATAAATTTGATCTTAGTTTTTCTGTCATAACTTGTAAAGTTTTTAATTAAGATGAGGATTTTTAACGTTTTTTGATGTAAAATTTAATTTTACATAAAAAAGTATTCTTGAGTTTTTTCAAAAAAACTGATACTTTTCGAGATATACAGGGTCAAACAAAAAGTTTGTAAATATAAATTTAATCTTAGTTTTTCTGTCATAACTTTTAACGTTTTTAATTAAAATAAGATTTTTTGATGTAGAATTTAATATTACACAAAAAGGTGTTTTAAAGTTTTTTCTAAAAAACTAATACTTTTCGAGATATATAGGGTCAAACAAAAAGTTTGTAAATATAAATTTGATCTTAGTTTTTCTGTCATGACTTTTAAAGTTTTTAATTAAAATGAGATTTTTTGGGGTTTTTTGATGTAAAATTTAATTTTACATAAAAAAGTATTCCTGGGTTTTTTCAAAAAAACTGATACTTTTCGAGATATACAGGGTCAAACAAAAAGTTTGTAATTATAAATTTAATCTTAGTTTTTCTGTCATACCTTTTATCTTTTTTAATTAAAATAAGATTTTTTGATGTTTTTTTATGTAGAATCAAATATTACACAAAAAAAAATTCTTAAGTTTTTAAAAAAACTAATACTTTTCGAGATATATAGGGTCAAACAAAAAGTTTGTAAATATAAATTTGATCTCAGTTTTTCTGTCATAGCTTTTAAAGTTTTTAATTAAAATTTAATTTTTTGGGGTTTTTTTGATGTAAAATTTGATTTTACGTAAAAAAGTATTTTGAGTTTTTTAAAAAAAACTAATACTTTTCGAGATATATAGGGTCAAACAAAAAGTTTGTAAATATAAATTTAATCTCAGTTTTTCTGTCAGAACTTTTAACGTTTTTAATTAAAATAAGATTTTTTAATGTTTTTGATGTAGAATTTAATATTACACAAAAAAGTATTCCTAAGTTTTTTTAAAAAAAGTAATAATTTTCGAGATATATAGGGTCAAACAAAAAGTTTGTAAATATAAATTTGATCTTAGTTTTTCTGTCATAACTTTTAAACTTTTTAATTAAAATAAGATTTTTTAATGTTTTTTGATGTAAAATTTAATTTTACATAAATAAGTATTCTTGAGTTTTTTTAAAAGAACTGATACTTTTCGAGATATACAGGGTCAAACAAAAAATTTGTAAATATAAATTTAATCTCAGTTTTTCTGTCATAACTTTTAACGTTTTTAATTAAAATAAGATTTTTTGATGTAGAATTTAATATTTCACAAAAAAGTATTCCTGAGTTTTTTCAAAAAAACTAATACTTTTCGAGATATATAGGGTCAAACAAAAAGTTTGTAAATATAAATTTGATCTCAGTTTTTCTGTCATAACTTTTAAAGTTTTTAATGAAAATCTAATTTTTTGAAGTTTTTTGATGTAAAATTTGATTTTACATAAAAAAGTATTTTTAAGTTTTTTCAAAAAAACTAATACTTTTCGAGATATATAGGGTCAAACAAAAAGTTTGTAAATATAAATTTAATCTTAGTTCTTTTGTCATAACTTTTAACGTTTTTAATTAAAATAAGATTTTTTAATGTTTTTTGATGTAGAATTTAAGAATTCACAAAAAAGTATTGCTTAATTTTTCAAAAAAACTAATTATTTTCAAAATATATAGGGTCAAACAAAAAGTTTGTAAATATAAATTTGATCTTAGTTTTTCTGTCATAACTTTTATCTTTTTTAATTAAAATAAGATTTTTTGATGTTTTTTTATGTAGAATCAAATATTACACAAAAAAAAATTCTTAAGTTTTTAAAAAAACTGATACTTTTCGAGATATACAGGGTCAAACAAAAAGTTTGTAATTATAAATTTAATCTTAGTTTTTCTGTCATAACTTTTATCTTTTTTAATTAAAATAAGATTTTTTGATGTTTTTTTATGTAGAATCAAATATTACACAAAAAAAAATTCTTAAGTTTTTAAAAAAACTAATACTTTTCGAGATATATAGGGTCAAACAAAAAGTTTGTAAATATAAATTTGATTTCAGTTTTTCTGTCATAGCTTTTAAAGTTTTTAATTAAAATTTAATTTTTTGGGGTTTTTTTGATGTAAAATTTGATTTTACATAAAAAAGTATTTTTGAGTTTTTTCAAAAAAACTAATACTTTTCGAGATATATAGGGTCAAACAAAAAGTTTGTAAATATAAATTTAATCTTAGTTCTTCTGTCATAACTTTTAACGTTTTTAATTAAAATAAGATTTTTTAATGTTTTTTGATGTAGAATTTAATAATTCACAAAAAAGTATTCCTTAATTTTTCAAAAAAACTAATAATTTTCGAGATATATAGGGTCAAACAAAAAGTTTGTAAATATAAATTTGATCTCAGTTTTTCTGTCATGACTTTTAAAGTTTTTAATTAAAATAAGATTTTTTAATGTTTTTTGATGTAAAATTTAATTTTACATAAATAAGTATTCTTGAGTTTTTTTAAAAGAACTAATACTTTTCGAGATATACAGGGTCAAACAAAAAATTTGTAAATATAAATTTAATCTCAGTTTTTCTGTCATAACTTTTAACGTTTTTAATTAAAATAAGATTTTTTGATGTAGAATTTAATATTTCACAAAAAAGTGTTTTAAAGTTTTTTCTAAAAAACTAATACTTTTCGAGATATATGGGGTCAAACAAAAAGTTTGTAAATATAAATTTGATCTCAGTTTTTCTGTCATGACTTTTAAAGTTTTTAATTAAAATGAGATTTTTTGGGGTTTTTTGATGTAAAATTTAATTTTACATAAAAAAGTTTTCCTGGGTTTTTTCAAAAACACTGATACTTTTCGAGATATACAGGGTCAAACAAAAAGTTTGTAATTATTAATTTAATCTCAGTTTTTCTGTCATAACTTTTATCTTTTTTAATTAAAATAAGATTTTTTGATGTTTTTTTATGTAGAATCAAATTTTACACAAAAAAAAATTCTTAAGTTTTTAAAAAAACTAATACTTTTCGAGACATATAGGGTCAAACAAAAAGTTTGTAAATATAAATTTGATCTCAGTTTTTCTGTCATAGCTTTTAAAGTTTTTAATTAAAATTTAATTTTTTGGGGTTTTTTGATGTAAAATTTGATTTTACGTAAAAAAGTATTTTGAGTTTTTTCAAAAAAACTAATACTTTTCGAGATATATAGGGTCAAACAAAAAGTTTGTAAATATAAATTTAATCTCAGTTTTTCTGTCAGAACTTTTAACGTTTTTATTGAAAATTTAATTTTTTGGAGTTTTTTGATGTAAAATTTGATTTTACATAAAAAAGTGTTTTTGAGTTTTTTCAAAAAAACTAATACTTTTCGAGATATAGAGGGTCAAACAAAAAGTATGTAAATATAAATTTGATCTCAGTTTTTCTGTCATAACTTTTAAAGTTTTTAATGAAAATTTAATTTTTTGGAGTTTTTTGATGTAAAATTTAATTTTACATAAATAAGTATTCCTGAGTTTTTTCAAAAAAACTAATACTTTTCGAGATATAGAGGGTCAAACAAAAAGTTTGTAAATATAAATTTGATCTCAGTTTTTCTGTCATAACTTTTAAAGTTTTTAATGAAAATTTAATTTTTTGGAGTTTTTTGATGTAAAATTTGATTTTACATAAAAAAGTGTTTTTGAGTTTTTTCAAAAAAACTAATACTTTTCGAGATAAATAGGGTCAAACAAAAAGTTTGTAAATATAAATTTAATCTTAGTTCTTTTGTCATAACTTTTAACGTTTTTAATTAAAATAAGATTTTTTAATGTTTTTTGATGTAGAATTTAATAATTCACAAAAAAGTATTCCTTAATTTTTCAAAAAAACTAATAATTTTCGAGATATATAGGGTCAAACAAAAAGTTTGTAAAAATAAATTTGATCTTAGTTTTTCTGTCATAACTTGTCAAGTTTTTAATTAAGATAAGGTTTTTTAACGTTTTTTGATGTAAAATTTAATTTTACATAAAAAAGTATTCTTGAGTTTTTTCAAAAAAACTGATACTTTTCGAGATATACAGGGTCAAACAAAAAGTTTGTAAATATAAATTTAATCTTAGTTTTTCTGTCATAACTTTTAACGTTTTTAATTAAAATAAGATTTTTTGATGTAGAATTTAATATTACACAAAAAGGTGTTTTAAAGTTTTTTCTAAAAAACTAATACTTTTCGAGATATATGGGGTCAAACAAAAAGTTTGTAAATATAAATTTGATCTCAGTTTTTCTGTCATGACTTTTAAAGTTTTTAATTAAAATGAGATTTTTTGGGGTTTTTTGATGTAAAATTTAATTTTACATAAAAAAGTTTTCCTGGGTTTTTTCAAAAACACTGATACTTTTCGAGATATACAGGGTCAAACAAAAAGTTTGTAATTATTAATTTAATCTCAGTTTTTCTGTCATAACTTTTATCTTTTTTAATTAAAATAAGATTTTTTGATGTTTTTTTATGTAGAATCAAATTTTACACAAAAAAAAATTCTTAAGTTTTTAAAAAAACTAATACTTTTCGAGACATATAGGGTCAAACAAAAAGTTTGTAAATATAAATTTGATCTCAGTTTTTCTGTCATAGCTTTTAAAGTTTTTAATTAAAATTTAATTTTTTGGGGTTTTTTGATGTAAAATTTGATTTTACGTAAAAAAGTATTTTGAGTTTTTTCAAAAAAACTAATACTTTTCGAGATATATAGGGTCAAACAAAAAGTTTGTAAATATAAATTTAATCTCAGTTTTTCTGTCAGAACTTTTAACGTTTTTAATTAAAATAAGATTTTTTAATGTTTTTTGATGTAGAATTTAATATTACACAAAAAAGTATTCCTAAGTTTTTTTAAAAAAAGTAATAATTTTCGAGCTATATAGGGTCAAACAAAAAGTTTGTAAATATAAATTTGATCTTAGTTTTTCTGTCATAACTTTTAAACTTTTTAATTAAAATAAGATTTTTTAATGTTTTTTGATGTAAAATTTAATTTTACATAAATAAGTATTTTTGAGTTTTTTTAAAAGAACTAATACTTTTCGAGATATACAGGGTCAAACAAAAAATTTGTAAATATAAATTTAATCTCAGTTTTTCTGTCATAACTTTTATCGTTTTTAATTAAAATAAGATTTTTTGATGTTTTTTTATGTAGAATCAAATTTTTCACAAAAACAATACTTAAGTTTTTAAAAAAACTAATACTTTTCGAGACATATAGGGTCAAACAAAAAGTTTGTAAATATAAATTTGATCTCAGTTTTTCTGTCATGACTTTTAAAGTTTTTAATTAAAATGAGATTTTTTGGGGCTTTTTGATGTAAAATTTAATTTTACATAAAAAAGTATTCCTGGGTTTTTTCAAAAAAACTGATACTTTTCGAGATATACAGGGTCAAACAAAAAGTTTGTAATTATTAATTTAATCTCAGTTTTTCTGTCATAACTTTTATCTTTTTTAATTAAAATAAGATTTTTTGATGTTTTTTTATGTAGAATCAAAGTTTACACAAAAAAAAATTCTTAAGTTTTTAAAAAAACTAATACTTTTTGAGATATATAGGGTCAAACAAAAAGTTTGTAAATATAAATTTGATCTCAGTTTTTCTGTCATAGCTTTTAAAGTTTTTAATTAAAATTTAATTTTTTGAGGTTTTTTGATGTAAAATTTAATTTTACGTAAAAAAGTATTTTGAGTTTTTTCAAAAAAACTAATACTTTTCGAGATATATAGGGTCAAACAAAAAGTTTGTAAATATAAATTTAATCTCAGTTTTTCTGTCAGAACTTTTAACGTTTTCAATTAAAATAAGATTTTTTAATGTTTTTTGATGTAGAATTTAATATTACACAAAAAAGTATTCCTAAGTTTTTTTAAAAAAAGTAATAATTTTCGAGATATATAGGGTCAAACAAAAAGTTTGTAAATATAAATTTGATCTTAGTTTTTCTGTCATAACTTTTAAACTTTTTAATTACAATAAGATTTTTTAATGGTTTTTGATGTAAAATTTAATTTTACATAAATAAGTATTCTTGAGTTTTTTTAAAAGAACTAATACTTTTCGAGATATACAGGGTCAAACAAAAAATTTGTAAATATAAATTTAATCTCAGTTTTTCTGTCATAACTTTTATCGTTTTTAATTAAAATAAGATTTTTTGATGTTTTTTTATGTAGAATCAAATTTTTCACAAAAAAAATACTTAAGTTTTTAAAAAAACTAATACTTTTCGAGATATATAGGGTCAAACAAAAAGTTTGTAAATATAAATTTGATCTCAGTTTTTCTGTCATAACTTTTAAAGTTTTTAATTAAAATGTAATTTTTTGGGGTTTTTTGATGTAAAATTTAATATTACGTAAAAAAGTAATTTTGAGTTTTTTCAAAGAAACTAATACTTTTCGAGATATATAGGGTCAAACAAAAAGTTTGTAAATATAAATTTAATCTCAGTTTTTCTGTCAAAACTTTAAACGTTTTTAATTAAAATAAGATTTTTTAATGTTTTTTGATGTAGAATTTAATATTACACAAAAAAGTATTCTTAAGTTTTTTTAAAAAAACTAATAATTTTCGAGATATATAGGGTCAAACAAAAAGTTTGTAAATATAAATTTGATCTTAGTTTTTCTGTCATAACTTTTAAAGTTTTTAATTAAAATAAGATTTTTTAATGTTTTTTGATGTAAAATTTAATTTTGCATAAATAAGTATTCTTGAGTTTTTTCAAAAGAACTGATACTTTTCGAGATATACAGGGTCAAACAAAAAGTTTGTAAATATAAATTTAATCTCAGTTTTTCTGTCATAACTTTTAACGTTTTTAATTAAAATAAGATTTTTTGATGTAGAATTTAATATTTCACAAAAAAGTATTCCTGAGTTTTTTCAAAAAAACTAATACTTTTCGAGATATATAGGGTCAAACAAAAAGTTTGTAAATATAAATTTGATCTCAGTTTTTCTGTCATAACTTTTAAAGTTTTTAATGAAAATTTAATTTTTTGGAGCTTTTTGATGTAAAATTTGATTTTACATAAAAAAGTATTTTTGAGTTTTTTCAAAAAAACCAATACTTTTCGAGATATATAGGGTCAAACAAAAAGTTTGTAAATATAAATTTAATCTTAGTTCTTCTGTCATAATTTTTAACGTTTTTAATTAAAATAAGATTTTTTAATGTTTTTTAATGTAGAATTTAATAATTCACAAAAAAGTATTCCTTAATTTTTCAAAAAAACTAATAATTTTCGAGATATACAGGGTCAAACAAAAAGTTTGTAAATATAAATTTAATCTTAGTTTTTCTGTCATAACTTTTATCGTTTTTAATTAAAATAAGATTTTTTGATGTTTTTTTATGTAAAATCAAATTTTTCACAAAAAAAATACTTAAGTTTTTAAAAAAACTAATACTTTTCGAGATATATAGGGTCAAACAAAAAGTTTGTAAATATAAATTTGATCTCAGTTTTTCTGTCATAACTTTTAAAGTTTTTAATTAAAATGTAATTTTTTGGGGTTTTTTGATGTAAAATTTAATATTACGTAAAAAAGTATTTTTGAGTTTTTTCAAAGAAACTAATACTTTTCGAGATATATAGGGTCAAACAAAAAGTTTGTAAATATAAATTTAATCTCAGTTTTTCTGTCAAAACTTTTAACGTTTTTAATTAAAATAAGATTTTTTAATGTTTTTTGATGTAGAATTAAATATTACACAAAAAAGTATTCTTAAGTTTTTTTAAAAAAACTAATAATTTTCGAGATATATAGGGTCAAACAAAAAGTTTGTAAATATAAATTTGATCTTAGTTTTTCTGTCATAACTTTTAAAGTTTTTAATTAAAATAAGATTTTTTAATGTTTTTTGATGTAAAATTTAATTTTGCATAAATAAGTATTCTTGAGTTTTTTCAAAAGAACTGATACTTTTCGAGATATACAGGGTCAAACAAAAAGTTTGTAAATATAAATTTGATCTCAGTTTTTCTGTCATAACTTTTAAAGTTTTTAATGAAAATTTAATTTTTTGGAGCTTTTTGATGTAAAATTTGATTTTACATAAAAAAGTATTTTTGAGTTTTTTCAAAAAAACCAATACTTTTCGAGATATATAGGGTCAAACAAAAAGTTTGTAAATATAAATTTAATCTTAGTTCTTCTGTCATAACTTTTAACGTTTTTAATTAAAATAAGATTTTTTAATGTTTTTTGATGTAGAATTTAATAATTCACAAAAAAGTATTCCTTAATTTTTCAAAAAAACTAATAATTTTCGAGATATATAGGGTCAAACAAAAAGTTTGTAAATATAAATTTGATCTTAGTTTTTCTGCCATAACTTGTAAAGTTTTTAATTAAGATGAGGTTTTTTAACGTTTTTTGATGTAAAATTTTCAAAAAAACTGATACTTTTCGAGATATACAGGGTCAAACAAAAAGTTTGTAAATATAAATTTAATCTTAGTTTTTCTGTCATAACTTTTAACGTTTTTAATTAAAATAAGATTTTTTGATGTAGAATTTAATATTACACAAAAAGGTGTTTTAAAGTTTTTTCTAAAAAACTAATACTTTTCGAGATATATAGGGTCAAACAAAAAGTTTGTAAATATAAATTTGATGTCAGTTTTTCTGTCATGACTTTTAAAGTTTTTAATTAAAATGAGATTTTTTGGGGTTTTTTGATGTAAAATTTAATTTTACATAAAAAAGTATTCCTGGGTTTTTTCAAAAAAACTGATACTTTTCGAGATATACAGGGTCAAACAAAAAGTTTGTAATTATAAATTTAATCTTAGTTTTTCTGTCATAACTTTTATCTTTTTTAATTAAAATAAGATTTTTTGATGTTTTTTTATGTAGAATCAAATATTACACAAAAAAAAATTCATAAGTTTTTAAAAAAACCAATACTTTTCGAGATATATAGGGTCAAACAAAAAGTTTGTAAATATAAATTTGATCTCAGTTTTTCTGTCATAGCTTTTAAAGTTTTTAATTAAAATTTAACTTTTTGGGTTTTTTCTGATGTAAAATTTGATTTTACGTAAAAAAGTATTTTGAGTTTTTTAAAAAAAACTAATACTTTTCGAGATATATAGGGTCAAACAAAAAGTTTGTAAATATAAATTTAATCTCAGTTTTTCTGTCAGAACTTTTAACGTTTTTAATTAAAATAAGATTTTTTAATGTTTTTGGTGTAGAATTTAATATTACACAAAAAAGTATTCCTAATTTTTTTTAAAAAAAGTAATAATTTTCGAGATATATAGGGTCAAACAAAAAGTTTGTAAATATAAATTTGATCTTAGTTTTTCTGTCATAACTTTTAAACTTTTTAATTAAAATAAGGTTTTTTAATGTTTTTTGATGTAAAATTTAATTTTACATAAATAAGTATTCTTGAGTTTTTTTAAAAGAACTAATACTTTTCGAGATATACAGGGTCAAACAAAAAATTTGTAAATATAAATTTAATCTCAGTTTTTCTGTCATAACTTTTAACGTTTTTAATTAAAATAAGATTTTTTGATGTAGAATTTAATATTTCACAAAAAAGAATTCCTGAGTATTTTCAAAAAACTAATACTTTTCGAGATATATAGGGTCAAACAAAAAGTTTGTAAATATAAATTTGATCTCAGCTTTTCTGTCATGACTTTTAAAGTTTTTAATTAAAATGAGATTTTTTGGGGTTTTTTGATGTAAAATTTAATTTTACATAAAAAAGTATTCCTGGGTTTTTTCAAAAAAACTGATACTTTTCGAGATATACAGGGTCAAACAAAAAGTTTGTAATTATAAATTTAATCTTAGTTTTTCTGTCATAACTTTTATCTTTTTTAATTAAAATAAGATTTTTTGATGTTTTTTTATGTAGAATCAAATATTACACAAAAAAAAATTCTTAAGTTTTTAAAAAAACTAATACTTTTCGAGATATATAGGGTCAAACAAAAAGTTTGTAAATATAAATTTAATCTCAGTTTTTCTGTCAAAACTTTTAATGTTTTTAATTAAAATAAGATTTTTTAATGTTTTTTGATGTAGAATTTAATATTACACAAAAAAGTATTCTTAAGTTTTTTTAAAAAAACTAATAATTTTCGAGATATATAGGGTCAAACAAAAAGTTTGTAAATATAAATTTGATCTTAGTTTTTCTGTCATAACTTTTAAAGTTTTTAATTAAAATAAGATTTTTTAATGTTTTTTGATGTAAAATTTAATTTTGCATAAATAAGTATTCTTGAGTTTTTTCAAAAGAACTGATACTTTTCGAGATATACAGGGTCAAACAAAAAGTTTGTAAATATAAATTTAATCTCAGTTTTTCTGTCATAACTTTTAACGTTTTTAATTAAAATAAGATTTTTTGATGTAGAATTTAATATTTCACAAAAAAGTATTCCTGAGTTTTTTCAAAAAAACTAATACTTTTCGAGATATATAGGGTCAAACAAAAAGTTTGAAAATATAAATTTGATCTCAGTTTTTCTGTCATAACTTTTAAAGTTTTTAATGAAAATTTAATTTTTTGGAGCTTTCTGATGTAAAATTTGATTTTACATAAAAAAGTATTTTTGAGTTTTTTCAAAAAAACCAATACTTTTCGAGATATATAGGGTCAAACAAAAAGTTTGTAAATATAAATTTAATCTTAGTTCTTCTGTCATAATTTTTAACGTTTTTAATTAAAATAAGATTTTTTAATGTTTTTTGATGTAGAATTTAATAATTTACAAAAAAGTATTCCTTAATTTTTCAAAAAAACTAATAATTTTCGAGATATATAGGGTCAAACAAAAAGTTTGTAAATATAAATTTGATCTTAGTTTTTCTGCCATAACTTGTAAAGTTTTTAATTAAGATGAGGTTTTTTAACGTTTTTTGATGTAAAATTTTCAAAAAAACCGATACTTTTCGAGATATACAGGGTCAAACAAAAAGTTTGTGAATATAAATTTAATCTTAGTTTTTCTGTCATAACTTTTATCGTTTTTAATTAAAATAAGATTTTTTGATGTTTTTTTATGTAGAATCAAATTTTTCACAAAAAAAATACTTAAGTTTTTAAAAAAACTAATACTTTTCGAGATATATAGGGTCAAACAAAAAGTTTGTAAATATAAATTTGATCTCAGTTTTTCTGTCATAACTTTTAAAGTTTTTAATTAAAATGTAATTTTTTGGGGTTTTTTGATGTAAAATTTAATATTACGTAAAAAAGTATTTTTGAGTTTTTTCAAAGAAACTAATACTTTTCGAGATATATAGGGTCAAACAAAAAGTTTGTAAATATAAATTTAATCTCAGTTTTTCTGTCAAAACTTTTAACGTTTTTAATTAAAATAAGATTTTTTAATGTTTTTTGATGTAGAATTGAATATTACACAAAAAAGTATTCTTAAGTTTTTTTAAAAAAACTAATAATTTTCGAGATATATAGGGTCAAACAAAAAGTTTGTAAATATAAATTTGATCTTAGTTTTTCTGTCATAACTTTTAAAGTTTTTAATTAAAATAAGATTTTTTAATGTTTTTTGATGTAAAATTTAATTTTGCATAAATAAGTATTCTTGAGTTTTTTCAAAAGAACTGATACTTTTCGAGATATACAGGGTCAAACAAAAAGTTTGTAAATATAAATTTAATCTCAGTTTTTCTGTCATCACTTTTAACGTTTTTAATTAAAATAAGATTTTTTGATGTAGAATTTAATATTTCACAAAAACGTATTCCTGAGTTTTTTCAAAAAAACTAATACTTTTCGAGATATATAGGGTCAAACAAAAAGTTTGTAAATATAAATTTGATCTCAGTTTTTCTGTCATAACTTTTAAAGTTTTTAATGAAAATTTAATTTTTTGGAGCTTTTTGATGTAAAATTTGATTTTACATAAAAAAGTATTTTTGAGTTTTTTCAAAAAAACCAATACTTTTCGAGATATATAGGGTCAAACAAAAAGTTTGTAAATATAAATTTAATCTTAGTTCTTCTGTCATAACTTTTAACGTTTTTAATTAAAATAAGATTTTTTAATGTTTTTTGATGTAGAATTTAATAATTCACAAAAAAGTATTCCTTAATTTTTCAAAAAAACTAATAATTTTCGAGATATACAGGGTCAAACAAAAAGTTTGTAATTATAAATTTAATCTTAGTTTTTCTGTCATAACTTTTATCTTTTTTAATTAAAATAAGATTTTTTAATGTTTTTTTATGTAGAATCAAATATTACACAAAAAAAAATTCTTAAGTTTTTAAAAAAACTAATACTTTTCGAGATATATAGGGTCAAACAAAAAGTTTGTAAATATAAATTTAATCTCAGTTTTTCTGTCAAAACTTTTAATGTTTTTAATTAAAATAAGATTTTTTAATGTTTTTTGATGTAGAATTTAATATTACACAAAAAAGTATTCTTAAGTTTTTTTAAAAAAACTAATAATTTTCGAGATATATAGGGTCAAACAAAAAGTTTGTAAATATAAATTTGATCTTAGTTTTTCTGTCATAACTTTTAAAGTTTTTAATTAAAATAAGATTTTTTAATGTTTTTTGATGTAAAATTTAATTTTGCATAAATAAGTATTCTTGAGTTTTTTCAAAAGAACTGATACTTTTCGAGATATACAGGGTCAAACAAAAAGTTTGTAAATATAAATTTAATCTCAGTTTTTCTGTCATAACTTTTAACGTTTTTAATTAAAATAAGATTTTTTGATGTAGAATTTAATATTTCACAAAAAAGTATTCCTGAGTTTTTTCAAAAAAACTAATACTTTTCGAGATATATAGGGTCAAACAAAAAGTTTGTAAATATAAATTTGATCTCAGTTTTTCTGTCATAACTTTTAAAGTTTTTAATGAAAATTTAATTTTTTGGAGCTTTCTGATGTAAAATTTGATTTTACATAAAAAAGTATTTTTGAGTTTTTTCAAAAAAACCAATACTTTTCGAGATATATAGGGTCAAACAAAAAGTTTGTAAATATAAATTTAATCTTAGTTCTTCTGTCATAATTTTTAACGTTTTTAATTAAAATAAGATTTTTTAATGTTTTTTGATGTAGAATTTAATAATTCACAAAAAAGTATTCCTTAATTTTTCAAAAAAACTAATAATTTTCGAGATATATAGGGTCAAACAAAAAGTTTGTAAATATAAATTTGATCTTAGTTTTTCTGCCATAACTTGTAAAGTTTTTAATTAAGATGAGGTTTTTTAACGTTTTTTGATGTAAAATTTTCAAAAAAACCGATACTTTTCGAGATATACAGGGTCAAACAAAAAGTTTGTAAATATAAATTTAATCTTAGTTTTTCTGTCATAACTTTTATCGTTTTTAATTAAAATAAGATTTTTTGATGTTTTTTTATGTAGAATCAAATTTTTCACAAAAAAAATACTTAAGTTTTTAAAAAAACTAATACTTTTCGAGATATATAGGGTCAAACAAAAAGTTTGTAAATATAAATTTGATCTCAGTTTTTCTGTCATAACTTTTAAAGTTTTTAATTAAAATGTAATTTTTTGGGGTTTTTTGATGTAAAATTTAATATTACGTAAAAAAGTATTTTTGAGTTTTTTCAAAGAAACTAATACTTTTCGAGATATATAGGGTCAAACAAAAAGTTTGTAAATATAAATTTAATCTCAGTTTTTCTGTCAAAACTTTTAACGTTTTTAATTAAAATAAGATTTTTTAATGTTTTTTGATGTAGAATTGAATATTACACAAAAAAGTATTCTTAAGTTTTTTTAAAAAAACTAATAATTTTCGAGATATATAGGGTCAAACAAAAAGTTTGTAAATATAAATTTGATCTTAGTTTTTCTGTCATAACTTTTAAAGTTTTTAATTAAAATAAGATTTTTTAATGTTTTTTGATGTAAAATTTAATTTTGCATAAATAAGTATTCTTGAGTTTTTTCAAAAGAACTGATACTTTTCGAGATATACAGGGTCAAACAAAAAGTTTGTAAATATAAATTTAATCTCAGTTTTTCTGTCATAACTTTTAACGTTTTTAATTAAAATAAGATTTTTTGATGTAGAATTTAATATTTCACAAAAACGTATTCCTGAGTTTTTTCAAAAAAACTAATACTTTTCGAGATATATAGGGTCAAACAAAAAGTTTGTAAATATAAATTTGATCTCAGTTTTTCTGTCATAACTTTTAAAGTTTTTAATGAAAATTTAATTTTTTGGAGCTTTTTGATGTAAAATTTGATTTTACATAAAAAAGTATTTTTGAGTTTTTTCAAAAAAACCAATACTTTTCGAGATATATAGGGTCAAACAAAAAGTTTGTAAATATAAATTTAATCTTAGTTCTTCTGTCATAACTTTTAACGTTTTTAATTAAAATAAGATTTTTTAATGTTTTTTGATGTAGAATTTAATAGTTCACAAAAAAGTATTCCTTAATTTTTCAAAAAAACTAATAATTTTCGAGATATATAGGGTCAAACAAAAAGTTTGTAAATATAAATTTGATCTTAGTTTTTCTGCCATAACTTGTAAAGTTTTTAATTAAGATGAGGTTTTTTAACGTTTTTTGATGTAAAATTTTCAAAAAAACTGATACTTTTCGAGATATACAGGGTCAAACAAAAAGTTTGTAAATATAAATTTAATCTTAGTTTTTCTGTCATAACTTTTAACGTTTTTAATTAAAATAAGATTTTTTGATGTAAAATTTAATATTACACAAAAAGGTGTTTTAAAGTTTTTTCTAAAAAACTAATACTTTTCGAGATATATAGGGTCAAACAAAAAGTTTGTAAATATAAATTTGATGTCAGTTTTTCTGTCATGACTTTTAAAGTTTTTAATTAAAATGAGATTTTTTGGGGTTTTTTGATGTAAAATTTAATTTTACATAAAAAAGTATTCCTGGGTTTTTTCAAAAAAACTGATACTTTTCGAGATATACAGGGTCAAACAAAAAGTTTGTAATTATAAATTTAATCTTAGTTTTTCTGTCATAACTTTTATCTTTTTTAATTAAAATAAGATTTTTTGATGTTTTTTTATGTAGAATCAAATATTACACAAAAAAAAATTCATAAGTTTTTAAAAAAACTAATACTTTTCGAGATATATAGGGTCAAACAAAAAGTTTGTAAATATAAATTTGATCTCAGTTTTTCTGTCATAGCTTTTAAAGTTTTTAATTAAAATTTAACTTTTTGGGTTTTTTTGATGTAAAATTTGATTTTACGTAAAAAAGTATTTTGAGTTTTTTAAAAAAAACTAATACTTTTCGAGATATATAGGGTCACACAAAAAGTTTGTAAATATAAATTTAATCTCAGTTTTTCTGTCAGAACTTTTAACGTTTTTAATTAAAATAAGATTTTTTAATGTTTTTGGTGTAGAATTTAATATTACACAAAAAAGTATTCCTAATTTTTTTTAAAAAAAGTAATAATTTTCGAGATATATAAGGTCAAACAAAAAGTTTGTAAATATAAATTTGATCTTAGTTTTTCTGTCATAACTTTTAAACTTTTTAATTAAAATAAGGTTTTTTAATGTTTTTTGATGTAAAATTTAATTTTACATAAATAAGTATTCTTGAGTTTTTTTAAAAGAACTAATACTTTTCGAGATATACAGGGTCAAACAAAAAATTTGTAAATATAAATTTAATCTCAGTTTTTCTGTCATAACTTTTAACGTTTTTAATTAAAATAAGATTTTTTGATGTAGAATTTAATATTTCACAAAAAAGAATTCCTGAGTATTTTCAAAAAACTAATACTTTTCGAGATATATAGGGTCAAACAAAAAGTTTGTAAATATAAATTTGATCTCAGTTTTTCTGTCATGACTTTTAAAGTTTTTAATTAAAATGAGATTTTTTGGGGTTTTTTGATGTAAAATTTAATTTTACATAAAAAAGGATTCCTGGGTTTTTTCAAAAAAACTGATACTTTTCGAGATATACAGGGTCAAACAAAAAGTTTGTAATTATAAATTTAATCTTAGTTTTTCTGTCATAACTTTTATCTTTTTTAATTAAAATAAGATTTTTTGATGTTTTTTTATGTAGAATCAAATATTACACAAAAAAAAATTCTTAAGTTTTTAAAAAAACTAATACTTTTCGAGATATATAGGGTCAAACAAAAAGTTTGTAAATATAAATTTGATCTCAGTTTTTCTGTCATAGCTTTTAAAGTTTTTAATTAAAATTTAATTTTTTGGGGTTTTTTTGATGTAAAATTTGATTTTACGTAAAAAAGTATTTTGAGTTTTTTAAAAAAAACTAATACTTTTCGAGATATATAGGGTCAAACAAAAAGTTTGTAAATATAAATTTAATCTCAGTTTTTCTGTCAGAACTTTTAACGTTTTTAATAAAATAAGTTTTTTAATGTTTTTGATGTAGAATTTAATATTACACAAAAAAGTATTCCTAAGTTTTTTAAAAAAAGTAATAATTTTCGAGATATATAGGGTCAAACAAAAAGTTTGTAATATAATTTGATCTTAGTTTTTCTGTCATAACTTTTAAACTTTTTAATTAAAAATAAGATTTTTTAATGTTTTTTGATGTAAAATTTAATTTTACATAAATAAGTATTCTTGGTTTTTTAAAAGAACTAATACTTTTCGAGATATACAGGGTCAAACAAAAAATTTGTAAATATAAATTTAATCTCAGTTTTTCTGTCATAATTTTTTAACGTTTTTAATTAAAATAAGATTTTTTGATGTAGAATTTAATATTTCACAAAAAAGTATTCCTGAGTTTTTTCAAAAAAAACTAATACTTTTCGAGATATATAGGTCAAACAAAAAGTTTGTAATATAAATTTGATCTCAGTTTTTCTGTCATAACTTTTAAAGTTTTTAATGAAAATTTAATTTTTTGGAGTTTTTGATGTAAAATTTGATTTTACATAAAAAAGTATTTTGAGTTTTTTCAAAAAAACTAATACTTTTCGAGATATATAGGGTCAAACAAAAAGTTTGTAAATATAAATTTAATCTTAGTTCTTTTGTCATGACTTTTAACGTTTTTAATTAAAATAAGATTTTTTAATGTTTTTTGATGTAGAATTTAATAATTCACAAAAAAGTATTGCTTAATTTTTCAAAAAAACTAATTATTTTCGAGATATATAGGGTCAAACAAAAAGTTTGTAAATATAAATTTGATCTTAGTTTTTCTGTCATAACTTGTAAAGTTTTTTAATTAAGATGAGTTTTTTAACGTTTTTTGATGTAAAATTTAATTTTACATAAAAAAGTATTTCTTGAGTTTTTTCAAAAAAACTGATACTTTCGAGATATACAGGGTCAAACAAAAAGTTGTAAATATAAATTTAATCTTAGTTTTTCTGTCATAACTTTTAACGTTTTTAATTAAAATAAGATTTTTTTGATGTAGAATTTAATATTACACAAAAAGGTGTTTTAAAGTTTTTTCTAAAAAACTAATACTTTTCGAGATATATGGGTCAAACAAAAAGTTTGTAAATATAAATTTGATCTCAGTTTTTCTGTCATGACTTTTTAAAGTTTTTAATTAAAATGAGATTTTTGGGGTTTTTTTGATGTAAAATTTGATTTTACGTAAAAAAGTATTTCGAGTTTTTTCAAAAAAAACTAATACTTTTCGAGATGATATAGGGTCAAACAAAAGTTTGTAATTATAAATTTAATCTCAGTTTTTCTGTCATAACTTTTAAAGTTTTTAATTTAAAATTTAATTTTTTGGGGTTTTTTGATGTAAAATTTGATTTTACGTAAAAAAGTATTTCGAGTTTTTTCAAAAAAACTAATACTTTTCGAGATATATAGGGTCAAACAAAAAGTTTGTAAATATTAATTTAATCTCAGTTTTCTGTCAGAACTTTTAACGTTTTTTAATTAAAATAAGAATTTTTTAATGTTTTTGGTGTAGAATTTAATATTACACAAAAAAGTATTCCTAAGTTTTTTTAAAAAAAGTAATAATTTTCGAGATATATAGGGTCAAACAAAAAGTTTGTAAATATAAATATGAACTTAGTTTTTCTGTCATAACTTTTAAACTTTTTAATTAAAATAAGATTTTTTTAATGTTTTTTGATGTAAAATTTAATTTACATAAATAAGTATTCTTGAGTTTTTTTAAAAGAACTAATACTTTTCGAGATATACAGGGTCAAACAAAAAATTTGTAAATATAAATTTAATCTCAGTTTTTCTGTCATAACTTTTAATGTTTTTAATTAAAATAAGATATTTTGATGTAGAATTTAATATTTCACAAAAAAGAATTCCTGAGTATTTTCAAAAAACTAATACTTTTCGAGATATATAGGGTCAAACAAAAAGTTTGTAAATATAAATATGATCTCAGTTTTTCTGTCATGACTTTTAAAGTTTTTAATTAAAATGAGATTTTTTGGGGTTTTTTGATGTAAAATTTAATTTTACATAAAAAAGTATTCCTGGGTTTTTTCAAAAGAACTAATACTTTTCGAGATATACAGGGTCAAACAAAAAATTTGTAAATATAAATTTAATCTCAGTTTTTCTGTCATAACTTTTAATGTTTTTAATTAAAATAAGATTTTTTGATGTAGAATTTAATATTTCACAAAAAAGAATTCCTAAGTATTTTCAAAAAACTAATACTTTTCGAGATATATAGGGTCAAACAAAAAGTTTGTAAATATAAATATGATCTCAGTTTTTCTGTCATGACTTTTAAAGTTTTTAATTAAAATGAGATTTTTTGGGGTTTTTTGATGTAAAATTTAATTTTACATAAAAAAGTATTCCTGGGTTTTTTCAAAAAAACTGATACTTTTCGAGATATACAGGGTCAAACAAAAAGTTTGTAATTATAAATTTAATCTTAGTTTTTCTGTCATAACTTTTATCTTTTTTAATTAAAATAAGATTTTTTGATGTTTTTTTTATGTAGAATCAAATATTACACAAAAAAAAATTCTTAAGTTTTTAAAAAAACTAATACTTTTCGAGATATATAGGGTCAAACAAAAAGTTTGTAAATATAAATTTGATCTCAGTTTTTCTGTCATAGCTTTTAAAGTTTTTAATTAAAATTTAATTTTTTGGGGTTTTTTTGATGTAAAATTTGATTTTACGTAAAAAAGTATTTTGAGTTTTTTAAAAAAAACTAATACTTTTCGAGATATATAGGGTCAAACAAAAAGTTTGTAAATATAAATTTAATCTCAGTTTTTCTGTCAGAACTTTTAACGTTTTTAATTAAAATAAGATTTTTTAATGTTTTTGATGTAGAATTTAATATTACACAAAAAAGTATTCCTAAGTTTTTTTAAAAAAAGTAATAATTTTCGAGATATATAGGGTCAAACAAAAAGTTTGTAAATATAAATTTGATCTTAGTTTTTCTGTCATAACTTTTAAACTTTTTAATTAAAATAAGATTTTTTAATGTTTTTTGATGTAAAATTTAATTTTACATAAATAAGTATTCTTGAGTTTTTTTAAAAGAACTGATACTTTTCGAGATATACAGGGTCAAACAAAAAATTTGTAAATATAAATTTAATCTCAGTTTTTCTGTCATAATTTTTAACGTTTTTAATTAAAATAAAATTTTTTGATGTAGAATTTAATATTTCACAAAAAAGTATTCCTGAGTTTTTTCAAAAAAACTAATAATTTTCGAGATATATAGGGTCAAACAAAAAGTTTGTAAATATAAATTTGATCTCAGTTTTTCTGTCATAACTTTTAAAGTTTTTAATGAAAATTTAATTTTTTGGAGTTTTTTGATGTAAAATTTGATTTTACATAAAAAAATATTTTTGAGTTTTTTCAAAAAAACTAATACTTTTCGAGATATATAGGGTCAAACAAAAAGTTTGTAAATATAAATTTAATCTTAGTTCTTTTGTCATAACTTTTAACGTTTTTAATTAAAATAAGATTTTTTAATGTTTTTTGATGTAGAATTTAATAATTCACAAAAAAGTATTGCTTAATTTTTCAAAAAAACTGATACTTTTCGAGATATACAGGGTCAAACAAAAAGTTTGTAAATATAAATTTAATCTTAGTTTTTCTGTCATAACTTTTAACGTTTTTAATTAAAATAAGATTTTTTGATGTAGAATTTAATATTACACAAAAAGGTGTTTTAAAGTTTTTTCTAAAAAACTAATACTTTTCGAGATATATAGGGTCAAACAAAAAGTTTGTAAATATAAATTTGATCTCAGTTTTTCTGTCATGACTTTTAAAGTTTTTAATTAAAATGAGATTTTTTGGGGTTTTTTGATGTAAAATTTAATTTTACATAAAAAAGTATTCCTGGGTTTTTTCAAAAAAACTGATACTTTTCGAGATATACAGGGTCAAACAAAAAGTTTGTAATTATAAATTTAATCTCAGTTTTTCTGTCATAACTTTTATCTTTTTTAATTAAAATAAGATTTTTTGATGTTTTTTTATGTAGAATCAAATTTTACACAAAAAAAAATTCTTAAGTTTTTAAAAAAACTAATACTTTTCGAGATATATAGGGTCAAACAAAAAGTTTGTAAATATAAATTTGATCTCAGTTTTTCTGTCATAGCTTTTAAAGTTTTTAATTAAAATTTAATTTTTTGGGGTTTTTTGATGTAAAATTTGATTTTACGTAAAAAAGTATTTCGAGCTTTTTCAAAAAAACTAATACTTTTCGAGATATATAGGGTCAAACAAAAAGTTTGTAAATATAAATTTAATCTCAGTTTTTCTGTCAGAACTTTTAACGTTTTTAATTAAAATAAGATTTTTTAATGTTTTTTGATGTAGAATTTAATATTACACAAAAAAGTATTCCTAAGTTTTTTTAAAAAAAGTAATAATTTTAGAGATATAGGGTCAAACAAAAAGTTTGTAAATATAAATTTGATCTTAGTTTTTCTTTCATAACTTTTAAACTTTTTAATTAAAATAAGATTTTTTAATGTTTTTTGATGTAAAATTTAATTTTACATAAATAAGTATTCCTGAGTTTTTTCAAAAGAACTGATACTTTTCGAGATATACAGGGTCAAACAAAAAGTTTGTTAATATAAATTTAATCTCAGTTTTTCTGTCATAACTTTTAACGTTTTTAATTAAAATAAGATTTTTGGATGTAGAATTTAATATTTCACAAAAAAGTATTCCTGAGTTTTTTCAAAAAAACTAATACTTTTCGAGATATATAGGGTCAAACAAAAAGTTTGTAAATATAAATTTGATCTCAGTTTTTCTGTCATAACTTTTAAAGTTTTTAATGAAAATTTAATTTTTTGGAGTTTTTAGATGTAAAATTTGATTTTACATAAAAAAGTATTTTTGAGTTTTTTCAAAAAAACCAATACTTTTCGAGATATATAGGGTCAAACAAAAAGTTTGTAAATATAAATTTAATCTTAGTTCTTCTGTCATAACTTTTAACGTTTTTAATTAAAATAAGATTTTTAAATGTTTTTTGATGTAGAATTTAATAATTCACAAAAAAGTATTCCTTAATTTTTCAAAAAAACTAATAATTTTCGAGATATATAGGGTCAAACAAAAAGTTTGTAAATATAAATTTAATCTTAGTTTTTCTGTCATAACTTTTAACGTTTTTAATTAAAATAAGATTTTTTGATGTAGAATTTAATATTACACAAAAAGGTGTTTTAAAGTTTTTTCTAAAAAACTAATACTTTTCGAGATATATAGGGTCAAACAAAAAATTTGTAAATATAAATTTGATCTTAGTTTTTCTGTCATAACTTTTAAACTTTTTAATTAAAATAAGATTTTTTAATGTTTTTTGATGTAAAATTTAATTTTACATAAATAAGTATTCTTGAGTTTTTTTAAAAGAACTAATACTTTTCGAGATATATAGGGTCAAACAAAAAGTTTGTAAATATAAATTTGATCTCAGTTTTTCTGTCATAGCTTTTAAAGTTTTTAATTAAAATTTAATTTTTTGGGGTTTTTTTGATGTAAAATTTGATTTTACGTAAAAAAGTATTTTGAGTTTTTTAAAAAAAACTAATACTTTTCGAGATATATAGGGTCAAACAAAAAGTTTGTAAATATAAATTTAATCTCAGTTTTTCTGTCAGAACTTTTAACGTTTTTAATTAAAATAAGATTTTTTAATGTTTTTGATGTAGAATTTAATATTACACAAAAAAGTATTCCTAAGTTTTTTTAAAAAAAGTAATAATTTTCGAGATATATAGGGTCAAACAAAAAGTTTGTAAATATAAATTTGATCTTAGTTTTTCTGTCATAACTTTTAAACGTTTTAATTAAAATAAGATTTTTTAATGTTTTTTGATGTAAAATTTAATTTTACATAAATAAGTATTCTTGAGTTTTTTTAAAAGAACTAATACTTTTCGAGATATACAGGGTCAAACAAAAAATTTGTAAATATAAATTTAATCTCAGTTTTTCTGTCATAATTTTTAACGTTTTTAATTAAAATAAGATTTTTTGATGTAGAATTTAATATTTCACAAAAAAGTATTCCTGAGTTTTTTTAAAAAAACTAATACTTTTCGAGATATATAGGGTCAAACAAAAAGTTTGTAAATATAAATTTGATCTCAGTTTTTCTGTCATAACTTTTAAAGTTTTTAATGAAAATTTAATTTTTTGGAGTTTTTTCATGTAAAATTTGATTTTACATAAAAAAGTATTTTTGAGTTTTTTCAAAAAAACTAATACTTTTCGAGATATATAGGGTCAAACAAAAAGTTTGTAAATATAAATTTAATCTTAGTTCTTTTGTCATAACTTTTAACGTTTTTAATTAAAATAAGATTTTTTAATGTTTTTTGATGTAGAATTTAATAATTCACAAAAAAGTATTGCTTAATTTTTCAAAAAAACTAATTATTTTCGAGATATATAGGGTCAAACAAAAAGTTTGTAAATATAAATTTGATCTTAGTTTTTCTGTCATAACTTGTAAAGTTTTTAATTAAGATGAGGTTTTTTAACGTTTTTTGATGTAAAATTTAATTTTACATAAAAAAGTATTCTAGAGTTTTTTCAAAAAAACTGATACTTTTCGAGATATACAGGGTCAAACAAAAAGTTTGTAAATATAAATTTAATCTTAGTTTTTCTGTCATAACTTTTAACGTTTTTAATTAAAATAAGATTTTTTGATGTAGAATTTAATATTACACAAAAAGGTGTTTTAAAGTTTTTTCTAAAAAACTAATACTTTTCGAGATATATAGGGTCAAACAAAAAGTTTGTAAATATAAATTTGATCTCAGTTTTTCTGTCATGACTTTTAAAGTTTTTAATTAAAATGAGATTTTTTGGGGTTTTTTGATGTAAAATTTAATTTTACATAAAAAAGTATTCCTGGGTTTTTTTAAAAAAACTGATACTTTTCGAGATATACAGGGTCAAACAAAAAGTTTGTAATTATAAATTTAATCTCAGTTTTTCTGTCATAACTTTTATCTTTTTTAATTAAAATAAGATTTTTTGATGTTTTTTTATGTAGAATCAAATTTTACACAAAAAAAAATTCTTAAGTTTTTAAAAAACCTAATACTTTTCGAGATATATAGGGTCAAACAAAAAGTTTGTAAATATAAATTTGATCTCAGTTTTTCTGTCATAGCTTTTAAAGTTTTTAATTAAAATTTAATTTTTTGGGGTTTTTTGATGTAAAATTTGATTTTACGTAAAAAAGTATTTCGAGTTTTTTCAAAAAAACTAATACTTTTCGAGATATATAGGGTCAAACAAAAAGTTTGTAAATATTAATTTAATCTCAGTTTTTCTGTCAGAACTTTTAACGTTTTTAATTAAAATAAGATTTTTTAATGTTTTTGTTGTAGAATTTAATATTACACAAAAAAGTATTCCTAAGTTTTTTTAAAAAAAGTAATAATTTTCGAGATATATAGGGTCAAACAAAAAGTTTGTAAATATAAATATGATTTTAGTTTTTCTGTCATAACTTTTAAACTTTTTAATTAAAATAAGATTTTTTAATGTTTTTTGATGTAAAATTTAATTTTACATAAATAAGTATTCTTGAGTTTTTTTAAAAGAACTAATACTTTTCGAGATATACAGGGTCAAACAAAAAATTTGTAAATATAAATTTAATCTCAGTTTTTCTGTCATAACTTTTAATGTTTTTAATTAAAATAAGATTTTTTGATGTAGAATTTAATATTTCACAAAAAAGAATTCCTGAGTATTTTCAAAAAACTAATACTTTTCGAGATATATAGGGTCAAACAAAAAGTTTGTAAATATAAATATGATCTCAGTTTTTCTGTCATGACTTTTAAAGTTTTTAATTAAAATGAGATTTTTTGGGGTTTTTTGATGTAAAATTTAATTTTACATAAAAAAGTATTCCTGGGTTTTTTCAAAAAAACTGATACTTTTCGAGATATACAGGGTCAAACAAAAAGTTTGTAATTATAAATTTAATCTTAGTTTTTCTGTCATAACTTTTATCTTTTTTAATTAAAATAAGATTTTTTGATGTTTTTTTTATGTAGAATCAAATATTACACAAAAAAAAATTCTTAAGTTTTTAAAAAAACTAATACTTTTCGAGATATATAGGGTCAAACAAAAAGTTTGTAAATATAAATTTGATCTCAGTTTTTCTGTCATAGCTTTTAAAGTTTTTAATTAAAATTTAATTTTTTGGGGTTTTTTTGATGTAAAATTTGATTTTACGTAAAAAAGTATTTTGAGTTTTTTAAAAAAAACTAATACTTTTCGAGATATATAGGGTCAAACAAAAAGTTTGTAAATATAAATTTAATCTCAGTTTTTCTGTCAGAACTTTTAACGTTTTTAATTAAAATAAGATTTTTTAATGTTTTTGATGTAGAATTTAATATTACACAAAAAAGTATTCCTAAGTTTTTTTAAAAAAAATAATAATTTTCGAGATATATAGGGTCAAACAAAAAGTTTGTAAATATAAATTTGATCTTAGTTTTTCTGTCATAACTTTTAAACTTTTTAATTAAAATAAGATTTTTTAATGTTTTTTGATGTAAAATTTAATTTTACATAAATAAGTATTCTTGAGTTTTTTTAAAAGAACTAATACTTTTCGAGATATACAGGGTCAAACAAAAAATTTGTAAATATAAATTTAATCTCAGTTTTTCTGTCATAATTTTTAACGTTTTTAATTAAAATAAGATTTTTTGATGTAGAATTTAATATTTCACAAAAAAGTATTCCTGAGTTTTTTCAAAAAAACTAATAATTTTCGAGATATATAGGGTCAAACAAAAAGTTTGTAAATATAAATTTGATCTCAGTTTTTCTGTCATAACTTTTAAAGTTTTTAATGAAAATTTAATTTTTTGGAGTTTTTTGATGTAAAATTTGATTTTACATAAAAAAGTATTTTTGAGTTTTTTCAAAAAAACTAATACTTTTCGAGATATATAGGGTCAAACAAAAAGTTTGTAAATATAAATTTAATCTTAGTTCTTTTGTCATAACTTTTAACGTTTTTAATTAAAATAAGATTTTTTAATGTTTTTTGATGAAGAATTTAATAATTCACAAAAAAGTATTGCTTAATTTTTCAAAAAAACTGATACTTTTCGAGATATACAGGGTCAAACAAAAAGTTTGTAAATATAAATTTAATCTTAGTTTTTCTGTCATAACTTTTAACGTTTTTAATTAAAATAAGATTTTTTGATGTAGAATTTAATATTACACAAAAAGGTGTTTTAAAGTTTTTTCTAAAAAACTAATACTTTTCGAGATATATAGGGTCAAACAAAAAGTTTGTAAATATAAATTTGATCTCAGTTTTTCTGTCATGACTTTTAAAGTTTTTAATTAAAATGAGATTTTTTGGGGTTTTTTGATGTAAAATTTAATTTTACATAAAAAAGTATTCCTGGGTTTTTTCAAAAAAACTGATACTTTTCGAGATATACAGGGTCAAACAAAAAGTTTGTAATTATAAATTTAATCTCAGTTTTTCTGTCATAACTTTTATCTTTTTTAATTAAAATAAGATTTTTTGATGTTTTTTTATGTAGAATCAAATTTTACACAAAAAAAAATTCTTAAGTTTTTAAAAAAACTAATACTTTTCGAGATATATAGGGTCAAACAAAAAATTTGTAAATATAAATTTGATCTTAGTTTTTCTGTCATAACTTTTAAACTTTTTAATTAAAATAAGATTTTTTAATGTTTTTTGATGTAAAATTTAATTTTACATAAATAAGTATTCTTGAGTTTTTTTAAAAGAACTAATACTTTTCGAGATATATAGGGTCAAACAAAAAGTTTGTAAATATAAATTTGATCTCAGTTTTTCTGTCATAGCTTTTAAAGTTTTTAATTAAAATTTAATTTTTTGGGGTTTTTTTGATGTAAAATTTGATTTTACGTAAAAAAGTATTTTGAGTTTTTTAAAAAAAACTAATACTTTTCGAGATATATAGGGTCAAACAAAAAGTTTGTAAATATAAATTTAATCTCAGTTTTTCTGTCAGAACTTTTAACGTTTTTAATTAAAATAAGATTTTTTAATGTTTTTGATGTAGAATTTAATATTACACAAAAAAGTATTCCTAAGTTTTTTTAAAAAAAGTAATAATTTTCGAGATATATAGGGTCAAACAAAAAGTTTGTAAATATAAATTTGATCTTAGTTTTTCTGTCATAACTTTTAAACTTTTTAATTAAAATAAGATTTTTTAATGTTTTTTGATGTAAAATTTAATTTTACATAAATAAGTATTCTTGAGTTTTTTTAAAAGAACTAATACTTTTCGAGATATACAGGGTCAAACAAAAAATTTGTAAATATAAATTTAATCTCAGTTTTTCTGTCATAATTTTTAACGTTTTTAATTAAAATAAGATTTTTTGATGTAGAATTTAATATTTCACAAAAAAGTATTCCTGAGTTTTTTTAAAAAAACTAATACTTTTCGAGATATATAGGGTCAAACAAAAAGTTTGTAAATATAAATTTGATCTCAGTTTTTCTGTCATAACTTTTAAAGTTTTTAATGAAAATTTAATTTTTTGGAGTTTTTTCATGTAAAATTTGATTTTACATAAAAAAGTATTTTTGAGTTTTTTCAAAAAAACTAATACTTTTCGAGATATATAGGGTCAAACAAAAAGTTTGTAAATATAAATTTAATCTTAGTTCTTTTGTCATAACTTTTAACGTTTTTAATTAAAATAAGATTTTTTAATGTTTTTTGATGTAGAATTTAATAATTCACAAAAAAGTATTGCTTAATTTTTCAAAAAAACTAATTATTTTCGAGATATATAGGGTCAAACAAAAAGTTTGTAAATATAAATTTGATCTTAGTTTTTCTGTCATAACTTGTAAAGTTTTTAATTAAGATGAGGTTTTTTAACGTTTTTTGATGTAAAATTTAATTTTACATAAAAAAGTATTCTAGAGTTTTTTCAAAAAAACTGATACTTTTCGAGATATACAGGGTCAAACAAAAAGTTTGTAAATATAAATTTAATCTTAGTTTTTCTGTCATAACTTTTAACGTTTTTAATTAAAATAAGATTTTTTGATGTAGAATTTAATATTACACAAAAAGGTGTTTTAAAGTTTTTTCTAAAAAACTAATACTTTTCGAGATATATAGGGTCAAACAAAAAGTTTGTAAATATAAATTTGATCTCAGTTTTTCTGTCATGACTTTTAAAGTTTTTAATTAAAATGAGATTTTTTGGGGTTTTTTGATGTAAAATTTAATTTTACATAAAAAAGTATTCCTGGGTTTTTTCAAAAAAACTGATACTTTTCGAGATATACAGGGTCAAACAAAAAGTTTGTAATTATAAATTTAATCTCAGTTTTTCTGTCATAACTTTTATCTTTTTTAATTAAAATAAGATTTTTTGATGTTTTTTTATGTAGAATCAAATTTTACACAAAAAAAAATTCTTAAGTTTTTAAAAAACCTAATACTTTTCGAGATATATAGGGTCAAACAAAAAGTTTGTAAATATAAATTTGATCTCAGTTTTTCTGTCATAGCTTTTAAAGTTTTTAATTAAAATTTAATTTTTTGGGGTTTTTTGATGTAAAATTTGATTTTACGTAAAAAAGTATTTCGAGTTTTTTCAAAAAAACTAATACTTTTCGAGATATATAGGGTCAAACAAAAAGTTTGTAAATATTAATTTAATCTCAGTTTTTCTGTCAGAACTTTTAACGTTTTTAATTAAAATAAGATTTTTTAATGTTTTTGGTGTAGAATTTAATATTACACAAAAAAGTATTCCTAAGTTTTTTTAAAAAAAGTAATAATTTTCGAGATATATAGGGTCAAACAAAAAGTTTGTAAATATAAATATGATTTTAGTTTTTCTGTCATAACTTTTAAACTTTTTAATTAAAATAAGATTTTTTAATGTTTTTTGATGTAAAATTTAATTTTACATAAATAAGTATTCTTGAGTTTTTTTAAAAGAACTAATACTTTTCGAGATATACAGGGTCAAACAAAAAATTTGTAAATATAAATTTAATCTCAGTTTTTCTGTCATAACTTTTAATGTTTTTAATTAAAATAAGATTTTTTGATGTAGAATTTAATATTTCACAAAAAAGAATTCCTGAGTATTTTCAAAAAACTAATACTTTTCGAGATATATAGGGTCAAACAAAAAGTTTGTAAATATAAATATGATCTCAGTTTTTCTGTCATGACTTTTAAAGTTTTTAATTAAAATGAGATTTTTTGGGGTTTTTTGATGTAAAATTTAATTTTACATAAAAAAGTATTCCTGGGTTTTTTCAAAAAAACTGATACTTTTCGAGATATACAGGGTCAAACAAAAAGTTTGTAATTATAAATTTAATCTTAGTTTTTCTGTCATAACTTTTATCTTTTTTAATTAAAATAAGACTTTTTGATGTTTTTTTTATGTAGAATCAAATATTACACAAAAAAAAATTCTTAAGTTTTTAAAAAAACTAATACTTTTCGAGATATATAGGGTCAAACAAAAAGTTTGTAAATATAAATTTGATCTCAGTTTTTCTGTCATAGCTTTTAAAGTTTTTAATTAAAATTTAATTTTTTGGGGTTTTTTTGATGTAAAATTTGATTTTACGTAAAAAAGTATTTTGAGTTTTTTAAAAAAAACTAATACTTTTCGAGATATATAGGGTCAAACAAAAAGTTTGTAAATATAAATTTAATCTCAGTTTTTCTGTCAGAACTTTTAACGTTTTTAATTAAAATAAGATTTTTTAATGTTTTTGATGTAGAATTTAATATTACACAAAAAAGTATTCCTAAGTTTTTTTAAAAAAAATAATAATTTTCGAGATATATAGGGTCAAACAAAAAGTTTGTAAATATAAATTTGATCTTAGTTTTTCTGTCATAACTTTTAAACTTTTTAATTAAAATAAGATTTTTTAATGTTTTTTGATGTAAAATTTAATTTTACATAAATAAGTATTCTTGAGTTTTTTTAAAAGAACTAATACTTTTCGAGATATACAGGGTCAAACAAAAAATTTGTAAATATAAATTTAATCTCAGTTTTTCTGTCATAATTTTTAACGTTTTTAATTAAAATAAGATTTTTTGATGTAGAATTTAATATTTCACAAAAAAGTATTCCTGAGTTTTTTCAAAAAAACTAATAATTTTCGAGATATATAGGGTCAAACAAAAAGTTTGTAAATATAAATTTGATCTCAGTTTTTCTGTCATAACTTTTAAAGTTTTTAATGAAAATTTAATTTTTTGGAGTTTTTTGATGTAAAATTTGATTTTACATAAAAAAGTATTTTTGAGTTTTTTCAAAAAAACTAATACTTTTCGAGATATATAGGGTCAAACAAAAAGTTTGTAAATATAAATTTAATCTTAGTTCTTTTGTCATAACTTTTAACGTTTTTAATTAAAATAAGATGATTTAATGTTTTTTGATGTAGAATTTAATAATTCACAAAAAAGTATTGCTTAATTTTTCAAAAAAACTGATACTTTTCGAGATATACAGGGTCAAACAAAAAGTTTGTAAATATAAATTTAATCTTAGTTTTTCTGTCATAACTTTTAACGTTTTTAATTAAAATAAGATTTTTTGATGTAGAATTTAATATTACACAAAAAGGTGTTTTAAAGTTTTTTCTAAAAAACTAATACTTTTCGAGATATATAGGGTCAAACAAAAAGTTTGTAAATATAAATTTGATCTCAGTTTTTCTGTCATGACTTTTAAAGTTTTTAATTAAAATGAGATTTTTTGGGGTTTTTTGATGTAAAATTTAATTTTACATAAAAAAGTATTCCTGGGTTTTTTCAAAAAAACTGATACTTTTCGAGATATACAGGGTCAAACAAAAAGTTTGTAATTATAAATTTAATCTCAGTTTTTCTGTCATAACTTTTATCTTTTTTAATTAAAATAAGATTTTTTGATGTTTTTTTATGTAGAATCAAATTTTACACAAAAAAAAATTCTTAAGTTTTTAAAAAAACTAATACTTTTCGAGATATATAGGGTCAAACAAAAAGTTTGTAAATATAAATTTGATCTCAGTTTTTCTGTCATAGCTTTTAAAGTTTTTAATTAAAATTTAATTTTTTGGGGTTTTTTGATGTAAAATTTGATTTTACGTAAAAAAGTATTTCGAGCTTTTTCAAAAAAACTAATACTTTTCGAGATATATAGGGTCAAACAAAAAGTTTGTAAATATAAATTTAATCTCAGTTTTTCTGTCAGAACTTTTAACGTTTTTAATTAAAATAAGATTTTTTAATGTTTTTTGATGTAGAATTTAATATTACACAAAAAAGTATTCCTAAGTTTTTTTAAAAAAAGTAATAATTTTAGAGATATAGGGTCAAACAAAAAGTTTGTAAATATAAATTTGATCTTAGTTTTTCTGTCATAACTTTTAAACTTTTTAATTAAAATAAGATTTTTTAATGTTTTTTGATGTAAAATTTAATTTTACATAAATAAGTATTCCTGAGTTTTTTCAAAAGAACTGATACTTTTCGAGATATACAGGGTCAAACAAAAAGTTTGTTAATATAAATTTAATCTCAGTTTTTCTGTCATAACTTTTAACGTTTTTAATTAAAATAAGATTTTTTGATGTAGAATTTAATATTTCACAAAAAAGTATTCCTGAGTTTTTTCAAAAAAACTAATACTTTTCGAGATATATAGGGTCAAACAAAAAGTTTGTAAATATAAATTTGATCTCAGTTTTTCTGTCATAACTTTTAAAGTTTTTAATGAAAATTTAATTTTTTGGAGTTTGATGTAAAATTTGATTTTACATAAAAAAGTATTTTTGAGTTTTTTCAAAAAAACCAATACTTTTCGAGATATATAGGGTCAAACAAAAAGTTTGTAAATATAAATTTAATCTTAGTTCTTCTGTCATAACTTTTAACGTTTTTAATTAAAATAAGATTTTTAAATGTTTTTTGATGTAGAATTTAATAATTCACAAAAAAGTATTCCTTAATTTTTCAAAAAAACTAATAATTTTCGAGATATATAGGGTCAAACAAAAAGTTTGTAAATATAAATTTAATCTTAGTTTTTCTGTCATAACTTTTAACGTTTTTAATTAAAATAAGATTTTTTGATGTAGAATTTAATATTACACAAAAAGGTGTTTTAAAGTTTTTTCTAAAAAACTAATACTTTTCGAGATATATAGGGTCAAACAAAAAATTTGTAAATATAAATTTGATCTTAGTTTTTCTGTCATAACTTTTAAACTTTTTAATTAAAATAAGATTTTTTAATGTTTTTTGATGTAAAATTTAATTTTACATAAATAAGTATTCTTGAGTTTTTTTAAAAGAACTAATACTTTTCGAGATATACAGGGTCAAACAAAAAATTTGTAAATATAAATTTGATCTCAGTTTTTCTGTCATGACTTTTAAAGTTTTTAATTAAAATGAGATTTTTTGGGGTTTTTTGATGTAAAATTTAATTTTACATAAAAAAGTATTCCTGGGTTTTTTCAAAAAAACTGATACTTTTCGAGATATACAGGGTCAAACAAAAAGTTTGTAATTATAAATTTAATCTTAGTTTTTCTGTCAGAACTTTTAACGTTTTTAATTAAAATAAGATTTTTTAATGTTTTTGATGTAGAATTTAATATTACACAAAAAAGTATTCCTAAGTTTTTTTAAAAAAAGTAATAATTTTCGAGATATATAGGGTCAAACAAAAAGTTTGTAAATATAAATTTGATCTTAGTTTTTCTGTCATAACTTTTAAACTTTTTAATTAAAATAAGATTTTTTAATGTTGTTTGATGTAAAATTTAATTTTACATAAATAAGTATTCTTGAGTTTTTTTAAAAGAACTAATACTTTTCGAGATATACAGGGTCAAACAAAAAATTTGTAAATATAAATTTAATCTCAGTTTTTCTGTCATAATTTTTAACGTTTTTAATTAAAATAAGATTTTTTGATGTAGAATTTAATATTTCACAAAAAAGTATTCCTGAGTTTTTTCAAAAAAACTAATACTTTTCGAGATATATAGGGTCAAACAAAAAGTTTGTAAATATAAATTGGATCTCAGTTTTTCTGTCATAACTTTTAAAGTTTTTAATGAAAATTTAATTTTTTGGAGTTTTTTCATGTAAAATTTGATTTTACATAAAAAAGTATTTTTGAGTTTTTTCAAAAAAACTAATACTTTTCGAGATATATAGGGTCAAACAAAAAGTTTGTAAATATAAATTTAATCTTAGTTCTTTTGTCATAACTTTTAACGTTTTTAATTAAAATAAGATTTTTTAATGTTTTTTGATGTAGAATTTAATAATTCACAAAAAAGTATTGCTTAATTTTTCAAAAAAACTAATTATTTTCGAGATATATAGGGTCAAACAAAAAGTTTGTAAATATAAATTTGATCTTAGTTTTTCTGTCATAACTTGTAAAGTTTTTAATTAAGATGAGGTTTTTTAACGTTTTTTGATGTAAAATTTAATTTTACATAAAAAAGTATTCTTGAGTTTTTTCAAAAAAACTGATACTTTTCGAGATATACAGGGTCAAACAAAAAGTTTGTAAATATAAATTTAATCTTAGTTTTTCTGTCATAACTTTTAACGTTTTTAATTAAAATAAGATTTTTTGATGTAGAATTTAATATTACACAAAAAGGTGTTTTAAAGTTTTTTCTAAAAAACTAATACTTTTCGAGATATATAGGGTCAAACAAAAAGTTTGTAAATATAAATTTGATCTTAGTTTTTCTGTCATAACTTTTAAACTTTTTAATTAAAATAAGATTTTTTAATGTTTTTTGATGTAAAATTTAATTTTACATAAATAAGTATTCTTGAGTTTTTTTAAAAGAACTAATACTTTTCGAGATATACAGGGTCAAACAAAAAATTTGTAAATATAAATTTGATCTCAGTTTTTCTGTCATGACTTTTAAAGTTTTTAATTAAAATGAGATTTTTTGGGGTTTTTTGATGTAAAATTTAATTTTACATAAAAAAGTATTCCTGGGTTTTTTCAAAAAAACTGATACTTTTCGAGATATACAGGGTCAAACAAAAAGTTTGTAATTATAAATTTAATCTTAGTTTTTCTGTCAGAACTTTTAACGTTTTTAATTAAAATAAGATTTTTTAATGTTTTTGATGTAGAATTTAATATTACACAAAAAAGTATTCCTAAGTTTTTTTAAAAAAAGTAATAATTTTCGAGATATATAGGGTCAAACAAAAAGTTTGTAAATATAAATTTGATCTTAGTTTTTCTGTCATAACTTTTAAACTTTTTAATTAAAATAAGATTTTTTAATGTTTTTTGATGTAAAATTTAATTTTACACAAATAAGTATTCTTGAGTTTTTTTAAAAGAACTAATACTTTTCGAGATATACAGAGTCAAACAAAAAATTTGTAAATATAAATTTAATCTCAGTTTTTCTGTCATAATTTTTAACGTTTTTAATTAAAATAAGATTTTTTGATGTAGAATTTAATATTTCACAAAAAAGTATTTTTGAGTTTTTTCAAAAAAACTAATACTTTTCGAGATATATAGAGTCAAACAAAAAGTTTGTAAATATAAATTTGATCTCAGTTTTTCTGTCATAACTTTTAAAGTTTTTAATGAAAATTTAATTTTTTGAAGTTTTTTAATGTAAAATTTGATTTTACATAAAAAAGTATTTTTGAGTTTTTTCAAAAAAACTAATACTTTTCGAGATATATAGGGTCAAACAAAAAGTTTGTAAATATAAATTTAATCTTAGTTCTTTTGTCATAACTTTTAACGTTTTTAATTAAAATAAGATTTTTTAATGTTTTTTGATGTAGAATTTAATAATTCACAAAAAAGTATTGCTTAATTTTTCAAAAAACCTAATTATTTTCGAGATATATAGGGTCAAACAAAAAGTTTGTAAATATAAATTTGATCTTAGTTTTTCTGTCATAACTTGTAAAGTTTTTAATTAAGATGAGGTTTTTTAACGTTTTTTGATGTAAAATTTAATTTTACATAAAAAAGTATTCTTGAGTTTTTTCAAAAAAACTGATACTTTTCGAGATATACAGGGTCAAACAAAAAGTTTGTAAATATAAATTTAATCTTAGTTTTTCTGTCATAACTTTTAACGTTTTTAATTAAAATAAGATTTTTTGATGTAGAATTTAATATTACACAAAAAGGTGTTTTAAAGTTTTTTCTAAAAAACTAATACTTTTCGAGATATATAGGGTCAAACAAAAAGTTTGTAAATATAAATTTGATCTCAGTTTTTCTGTCATGACTTTTAAAGTTTTTAATTAAAATGAGATTTTTTGGGGTTTTTTGATGTAAAATTTAATTTTACATAAAAAAGTATTCCTGGGTTTTTTCAAAAAAACTGATACTTTTCGAGATATACAGGGTCAAACTAAAAGTTTGTAATTATAAATTTAATCTCAGTTTTTCTGTCATAACTTTTATCTTTTTTAATTAAAATAAGATTTTTTAATGTTTTTTTATGTAGAATCAAATTTTACACAAAAAAAAATTCTTAAGTTTTTAAAAAAACTAATACTTTTCGAGATATATAGGGTCAAACAAAAAGTTTGTAAATATAAATTTGATCTCAGTTTTTCTGTCATAGCTTTTAAAGTTTTTAATTAAAATTTAATTTTTTGGGGTTTTTTGATGTAAAATTTGATTTTACGTAAAAAAGTATTTCGAGTTTTTTCAAAAAAACTAATACTTTTCGAGATATATAGGGTCAAACAAAAAGTTTGTAAATATAAATTTAATCTCAGTTTTTCTGTCAGAACTTTTAACGTTTTTAATTAAAATAAGATTTTTTAATGTTTTTTGATGTAGAATTTAATATTACACAAAAAAGTATTCCTAAGTTTTTTTAAAAAAAGTAATAATTTTAGAGATATAGGGTCAAACAAAAAGTTTGTAAATATAAATTTGATCTTAGTTTTTCTGTCATAACTTTTAAACTTTTTAATTAAAATAAGATTTTTTAATGTTTTTTGATGTAAAATTTAATTTTACATAAATAAGTATTCCTGAGTTTTTTCAAAAGAACTGATACTTTTCGAGATATACAGGGTCAAACAAAAAGTTTGTTAATATTAATTTAATCTCAGTTTTTCTGTCATAACTTTTAACGTTTTTAATTAAAATAATATTTTTTGATGTAGAATTTAATATTTCACAAAAAAGTATTCCTGAGTTTTTTCAAAAAAACTAATACTTTTCGAGATATATAGGGTCAAACAAAAAGTTTGTAAATATAAATTTGATCTCAGTTTTTCTGTCATAACTTTTAAAGTTTTAATGAAAATTTAATTTTTTGGAGTTTTTAGATGTAAAATTTGATTTTACATAAAAAAGTATTTTTGAGTTTTTTCAAAAAAACCGATACTTTTCGAGATATATAGGGTCAAACAAAAAGTTTGTAAATATAAATTTAATCTTAGTTCTTCTGTCATAACTTTTAACGTTTTTAATTAAAATAAGATTTTTTAATGTTTTTTGATGTAGAATTTAATAATTCACAAAAAAGTATTCCTTAATTTTTCAAAAAAACTAATAATTTTCGAGATATATAGGGTCAAACAAAAAGTTTGTAAATATAAATTTGATCTTAGTTTTTCTGTCATAACTTGTAAAGTTTTTAATTAAGATGAGGTTTTTTAACGTTTTTTGATGTAAAATTTTCAAAAAAACTGGTACTTTTCGAGATATACAGGGTCAAACAAAAAGTTTGTAAATATAAATTTAATCTTAGTTTTTCTGTCATAACTTTTAACGTTTTTAATTAAAATAAGATTTTTTGATGTAGAATTTAATATTACACAAAAAGGTGTTTTAAAGTTTTTTCTAAAAAACTAATACTTTTTGAGATATATAGGGTCAAACAAAAAGTTTGTAAATATAAATTTGATCTCAGTTTTTCTGTCATGACTTTTAAAGTTTTTAATTAAAATAAGATTTTTTGGGGTTTTTTGATGTAAAATTTAATTTTACATAAAAAAGTATTCCTGGGTTTTTTCAAAAAAACTGATACTTTTCGAGATATACAGGGTCAAACAAAAAGTTTGTAATTATAAATTTAATCTTAGTTTTTCTGTCATAACTTTTATCTTTTTTAATTAAAATAAGATTTTTTGATGTTTTTTTATGTAGAATCAAATTTTACACAAAAAAAAATTCTTAAGTTTTTAAAAAAACTAATACTTTTCGAGATATATAGGGTCAAACAAAAAGTTTGTAAATATAAATTTGATCTCAGTTTTTCTGTCATAGCTTTTAAAGTTTTTAAATAAAATTTAATTCTTTGGGGTTTTTTGATGTAAAATTTGATTTTACGTAAAAAAGTATTTTGAGTTTTTTTAAAAAAACTAATACTTTTCGAGATATATAGGGTCAAACAAAAAGTTTGTAAAAATAAATTTAATCTCAGTTTTTCTGTCAGAACTTTTAACGTTTTTAATTAAAATAAGATTTTTTAATGTTTTTTGATGTAGAATTTAATATTACACAAAAAAGTATTCCTAAGTTTTTTTAAAAAAAGTAATAATTTTCGAGATATATAGGGTCAAACAAAAAGTTTGTAAATATAAATTTGATCTTAGTTTTTCTGTCATAACTTTTAAACTTTTTAATTAAAATAAGATTTTTTAATGTTTTTTGATGTAAAATTTAATTTTACATAAATAAGTATTCTCGAGTTTTTTTAAAAGAACTAATACTTTTCGAGATATACAGGGTCAAACAAAAAATTTGTAAATATAAATTTAATCTTAGTTTTTCTGTCATAACTTTTAACGTTTTTAATTAAAATAAGATTTTTTGATGTAGAATTTAATATTACACAAAAAAGTATTCTTGAGTTTTTTCAAAAAAACTAATACTTTTCGAGATATATAGGGTCAAACAAAAAGTTTGTAAATATAAATTTAATCTCAGTTTTTCTGTCATAACTTTTAACGTTTTTAATTAAAATAAGATTTTTTAATGTAGAATTTAATATTACACAAAAAAGTATTCTTGAGTTTTTTCAAAAAAACTAATACTTTTCGAGATATATAGGGTCAAACAAAAAGTTTGTAAATATAAATTTGATCTTAGTTTTTCTGTCATGACTTTTAAAGTTTTTAATTAAAATGAGATTTTTTGGGGTTTTTTGATGTAAAATTTAATTTTACATAAAAAAGTATTCCTGGGTTTTTTCAAAAAAACTGATACTTTTCGAGATATACAGGGTCAAACAAAAAGTTTGTAATTATAAATTTAATCTCAGTTTTTCTGTCATAACTTTTATCTTTTTTAATTAAAATAAGATTTTTTGATGTTTTTTTATGTAGAATCAAATTTTACACAAAAAAAAATTCTTAAGTTTTTAAAAAAACTAATACTTTTCGAGATATATAGGGTCAAACAAAAAGTTTGTAAATATAAATTTGATCTTAGTTTTTCTGTTATAACTTGTAAAGTTTTTAATTAAGATGAGGTTTTTTAACGTTTTTTGATGTAAAATTTTCAAAAAAACTGATACTTTTCGAGATATACAGGGTCAAACAAAAAGTTTGTAAATATAAATTTAATCTTAGTTTTTCTGTCATAACTTTTAACGTTTTTAATTAAAATAAGATTTTTTGATGTAGAATTTAATATTACACAAAAAGGTGTTTTAAAGTTTTTTCTAAAAAACTAATACTTTTTGAGATATATAGGGTCAAACAAAAAGTTTGTAAATATAAATTTGATCTCAGTTTTTCTGTCATGACTTTTAAAGTTTTTAATTAAAATGAGATTTTTTGGGGTTTTTTAATGTAAAATTAAATTTTACATAAAAAAGTATTCCTGGGTTTTTTCAAAAAAACTGATACTTTTCGAGATATACAGGGTCAAACAAAAAGTTTGTAATTATAAATTTAATCTTAGTTTTTCTGTCATAACTTTTATCTTTTTTAATTAAAATAAGATTTTTTGATGTTTTTTTATGTAGAATCAAATTTTACACAAAAAAAAATTCTTAAGTTTTTAAAAAAACTAATACTTTTCGAGATATATAGGGTCAAACAAAAAGTTTGTAAATATAAATTTGATCTCAGTTTTTCTGTCATGACTTTTAAAGTTTTTAATTAAAATGAGATTTTTTGGGGTTTTTTGATGTAAAATTTAATTTTACATAAAAAAGTATTCTTGGGTTTTTTCAAAAAAACTGATACTTTTCGAGATATACAGGGTCAAACAAAAAGTTTGTAATTATAAATTTAATCTTAGTTTTTCTGTCATAACTTTTATCTTTTTTAATTAAAATAAGATTTTTTGATGTTTTTTTATGTAGAATCAAATTTTAAACAAAAAAAAATTCTTAAGTTTTTAAAAAAACTAATACTTTTCGAGATATATAGGGTCAAACAAAAAGTTTGTAAATATAAATTTGATCTCAGTTTTTCTGTCATAGCTTTTAAAGTTTTTAAATAAAATTTAATTTTTTGGGGTTTTTTGATGTAAAATTTAATTTTACGTAAAAAAGTATTTTGAGTTTTTTCAAAAAAACTAATACTTTTCGAGATATATAGGGTCAAACAAAAAGTTTGTAAATATAAATTTAATCTCAGTTTTTCTGTCAGAACTTTTAACGTTTTTAATTAAAATAAGATTTTTTAATGTTTTTTGATGTAGAATTTAATATTACACAAAAAAGTATTCCTAAGTTTTTTTAAAAAAAGTAATAATTTTAGAGATATAGGGTCAAACAAAAAGTTTGTAAATATAAATTTGATCTTAGTTTTTCTGTCATAACTTTTAAACTTTTTAATTAAAATAAGATTTTTTAATGTTTGTTGATGTAAAATTTAATTTAACATAAATAAGTATTCTTGAGTTTTTTCAAAAGAACTGATACTTTTCGAGATATACAGGGTCAAACAAAAAGTTTGTTAATATTAATTTAATCTCAGTTTTTCTGTCATAACTTTTAACGTTTTTAATTAAAATAAGATTTTTTGATGTAGAATTTAATATTTCACAAAAAAGTATTCCTGAGTTTTTTCAAAAAAACTAATACTTTTCGAGATATATAGGGTCAAACAAAAAGTTTGTAAATATAAATTTGATCTCAGTTTTTCTGTCATAACTTTTAAAGTTTTTAATGAAAATTTAATTTTTTGGAGTTTTTAGATGTAAAATTTGATTTTACATAAAAAAGTATTTTTGAGTTTTTTCAAAAAAACCAATACTTTTCGAGATATATAGGGTCAAACAAAAAGTTTGTAAATATAAATTTAATCTTAGTTCTTCTGTCATAACTTTTAACGTTTTTAATTAAAATAAGATTTTTTAATGTTTTTTGATGTAGAATTTAATAATTTACAAAAAAGTATTTCTTAATTTTTCAAAAAAACTAATAATTTTCGAGATATATAGGGTCAAACAAAAAGTTTGTAAATATAAATTTGATCTTAGTTTTTCTGTCATAACTTGTAAAGTTTTTAATTAAGATGAGGTTTTTTAACGTTTTTTGATGTAAAATTTTCAAAAAAACTGATACTTTTCGAGATATACAGGGTCAAACAAAAAGTTTGTAAATATAAATTTAATCTTAGTTTTTCTGTCATAACTTTTAACGTTTTTAATTAAAATAAGATTTTTTGATGTAGAATTTAATATTTCACAAAAAAGTATTCCTGAGTTTTTTCAAAAAAACTAATACTTTTCGAGATATATAGGGTCAAACAAAAAGTTTGTAAATATAAATTTGATCTCAGTTTTTCTGTCATAACTTTTAAAGTTTTTAATGAAAATTTAATTTTTTGAAGTTTTTTGATGTAAAATTTGATTTTACATAAAAAAGTATTTTTAAGTTTTTTCAAAAAAACTAATACTTTTCGAGATATATAGGGTCAAACAAAAAGTTTGTAAATATAAATTTAATCTTAGTTCTTCTGTCATAACTTTTAACGTTTTTAATTAAAATAAGATTTTTTAATGTTTTTTGATGTAGAATTTAATAATTCACAAAAAAGTATTCCTTAATTTTTCAAAAAAACTAATAATTTTCGAGATATATAGGGTCAAACAAAAAGTTTGTAAATATAAATTTGATCTTAGTTTTTCTGTCATAACTTGTAAAGTTTTTAATTAAGATGAGGTTTTTTAACGTTTTTTGATGTAAAATTTTCAAAAAAACTGATACTTTTCGAGATATACAGGGTCAAACAAAAAGTTTGTAAATATAAATTTAATCTTAGTTTTTCTGTCATAACTTTTAACGTTTTTAATTAAAATAAGATTTTTTGATGTAGAATTTAATATTACACAAAAAGGTGTTTTAAAGTTTTTTCTAAAAAACTAATACTTTTTGAGATATATAGGGTCAAACAAAAAGTTTGTAAATATAAATTTGATCTCAGTTTTTCTGTCATGACTTTTAAAGTTTTTAATTAAAATGAGATTTTTTGGGGTTTTTTGATGTAAAATTTAATTTTACATAAAAAAGTATTCCTGGGTTTTTTCAAAAAAACTGATACTTTTCGAGATATACAGGGTCAAACAAAAAGTTTGTAATTATAAATTTAATCTTAGTTTTTCTGTCATAACTTTTATCTTTTTTAATTAAAATAAGATTTTTTGATGTTTTTTTATGTAGAATCAAATATTACACAAAAAAAAATTCTTAAGTTTTTAAAAAAACTAATACTTTTCGAGATATATAGGGTCAAACAAAAAGTTTGTAAATATAAATTTGATCTCAGTTTTTCTGTCATAGCTTTTAAAGTTTTTAATTAAAATTTAATTTTTTGGGGTTTTTTTGATGTAAAATTTGATTTTACGTAAAAAAGTATTTTGAGTTTTTTAAAAAAAACTAATACTTTTCGAGATATATAGGGTCAAACAAAAAGTTTGTAAATATAAATTTAATCTCAGTTTTTCTGTCAGAACTTTTAACGTTTTTAATTAAAATAAGATTTTTTAATGTTTTTCATGTAGAATTTAATATTACACAAAAAAGTATTCCTAAGTTTTTTTAAAAAAAGTAATAATTTTCGAGATATATAGGGTCAAACAAAAAGTTTGTAAATATAAATTTGATCTTAGTTTTTCTGTCATAACTTTTAAACTTTTTAATTAAAATAAGATTTTTTAATGTTTTTTGATGTAAAATTTAATTTTACATAAATAAGTATTCTTGAGTTTTTTTAAAAGAACTAATACTTTTCGAGATATACAGGGTCAAACAAAAAATTTGTAAATATAAATTTAATCTCAGTTTTTCTGTCATAACTTTTAACGTTTTTAATTAAAATAAGATTTTTTGATGTAGAATTTAATATTTCACAAAAAAGTATTCCTGAGTTTTTTCAAAAAAACTAATACTTTTCGAGATATATAGGGTCAAACAAAAAGTTTGTAAATATAAATTTGATCTCAGTTTTTCTGTCATAACTTTTAAAGTTTTTAATGAAAATTTAATTTTTTGGAGTTTTTAGATGTAAAATTTGATTTTACATAAAAAAGTATTTTTGAGTTTTTTCAAAAAAACCAATACTTTTCGAGATATATAGGGTCAAACAAAAAGTTTGTAAATATAAATTTAATCTTAGTTCTTCTGTCATAACTTTTAACGTTTTTAATTAAAATAAGATTTTTTAATGTTTTTTGATGTAGAATTTAATAATTTACAAAAAAGTATTTCTTAATTTTTCAAAAAAACTAATAATTTTCGAGATATATAGGGTCAAACAAAAAGTTTGTAAATATAAATTTGATCTTAGTTTTTCTGTCATAACTTGTAAAGTTTTTAATTAAGATGAGGTTTTTTAACGTTTTTTGATGTAAAATTTTCAAAAAAACTGATACTTTTCGAGATATACAGGGTCAAACAAAAAGTTTGTAAATATAAATTTAATCTTAGTTTTTCTGTCATAACTTTTAACGTTTTTAATTAAAATAAGATTTTTTGATGTAGAATTTAATATTTCACAAAAAAGTATTCCTGAGTTTTTTCAAAAAAACTAATACTTTTCGAGATATATAGGGTCAAACAAAAAGTTTGTAAATATAAATTTGATCTCAGTTTTTCTGTCATAACTTTTAAAGTTTTTAATGAAAATTTAATTTTTTGAAGTTTTTTGATGTAAAATTTGATTTTACATAAAAAAGTATTTTTAAGTTTTTTCAAAAAAACTAATACTTTTCGAGATATATAGGGTCAAACAAAAAGTTTGTAAATATAAATTTAATCTTAGTTCTTTTGTCATAACTTTTAACGTTTTTAATTAAAATAAGATTTTTTAATGTTTTTTGATGTAGAATTTAAAAATTCACAAAAAAGTATTGCTTAATTTTTCAAAAAAACTAATTATTTTCGAGATATATAGGGTCAAACAAAAAGTTTGTAAATATAAATTTGATCTTAGTTTTTCTGTCATAACTTTTATCTTTTTTAATTAAAATAAGATTTTTTGATGTTTTTTTATGTAGAATCAAATATTACACAAAAAAAAATTCTTAAGTTTTTAAAAAAACTGATACTTTTCGAGATATACAGGGTCAAACAAAAAGTTTGTAATTATAAATTTAATCTTAGTTTTTCTGTCATAACTTTTATCTTTTTTAATTAAAATAAGATTTTTTGATGTTTTTTTATGTAGAATCAAATATTACACAAAAAAAAATTCTTAAGTTTTTAAAAAAACTAATACTTTTCGAGATATATAGGGTCAAACAAAAAGTTTGTAAATATAAATTTGATCTTAGTTTTTCTGTCATAGCTTTTAAAGTTTTTAATTAAAATTTAATTTTTTGGGGTTTTTTTTATGTAAAATTTGATTTTACGTAAAAAAGTATTTTGAGTTTTTTAAAAAAAACTAATACTTTTCGAGATATATAGGGTCAAACAAAAAGTTTGTAAATATAAATTTAATCTCAGTTTTTCTGTCAGAACTTTTAACGTTTTTAATTAAAATAAGATTTTTTAATGTTTTTGATGTAGAATTTAATATTACACAAAAAAGTATTCCTAAGTTTTTTTAAAAAAAGTAATAATTTTCGAGATATATAGGGTCAAACAAAAAGTTTGTAAATATAAATTTGATCTTAGTTTTTCTGTCATAACTTTTAAACTTTTTAATTAAAATAAGATTTTTTAATGTTTTTTGATGTAAAATTTAATTTTACATAAATAAGTATTCTTGAGTTTTTTTAAAAGAACTAATACTTTTCGAGATATACAGGGTCAAACAAAAAATTTGTAAATATAAATTTAATCTCAGTTTTTCTGTCATAACTTTTAACGTTTTTAATTAAAATAAGATTTTTTGATGTAGAATTTAATATTTCACAAAAAAGTATTCCTGAGTTTTTTCAAAAAAACTAATACTTTTCGAGATATATAGGGTCAAACAAAAAGTTTGTAAATATAAATTTAATCTTAGTTCTTTTGTCATAACTTTTAACGTTTTTAATTAAAATAAGATTTTTTAATGTTTTTTGATGTAGAATTTAAGAATTCACAAAAAAGTATTGCTTAATTTTTCAAAAAAACTAATTATTTTCGAGATATATAGGGTCAAACAAAAAGTTTGTAAATATAAATTTGAGCTTAGTTTTTCTGTCATAACTTGTAAAGTTTTTAATTAAGATGAGGATTTTTAACGTTTTTTGATGTAAAATTTAATTTTACATAAAAAAGTATTCTTGAGTTTTTTCAAAAAAACTGATACTTTTCGAGATATACAGGGTCAAACAAAAAGTTTGTAAATATAAATTTAATCTTAGTTTTTCTGTCATAACTTTTAACGTTTTTAATTAAAATAAGATTTTTTGATGTAGAATTTAATATTACACAAAAATGTGTTTTAAAGTTTTTTCTAAAAAACTAATACTTTTCGAGATATATAGGGTCAAACAAAAAGTTTGTAAATATAAATTTGATCTTAGTTTTTCTGTCATGACTTTTAAAGTTTTTAATTAAAATGAGATTTTTTGGGGTTTTTTGATGTAAAATTTAATTTTACATAAAAAAGTATTCCTGGGTTTTTTCAAAAAAACTGATACTTTTCGAGATATACAGGGTCAAACAAAAAGTTTGTAATTATAAATTTAATCTCAGTTTTTCTGTCATAACTTTTATCTTTTTTCATTAAAATAAGATTTTTTGATGTTTTTTTATGTAGAATCAAATTTTACACAAAAAAAAATTCTTAAGTTTTTAAAAAAACTAATACTTTTCGAGATATATAGGGTCAAACAAAAAGTTTGTAAATATAAATTTGATCTCAGTTTTTCTGTCATAGCTTTTAAAGTTTTTAATTAAAATTTAATTTTTTGGGGTTTTTTGATGTAAAATTTGATTTTACGTTTAAAAATATATTTTGAGTTTTTTCAAAAAAACTAATACTTTTTGAGATATATAGGGTCAAACAAAAAGTTTGTAAATATAAATTTAATCTCAGTTTTTCTTTCAGAACTTTTAACGTTTTTAATTAAAATAAGATTTTTTAATGTTTTTTGATGTAGAATTTAATATTACACAAAAAAGTATTCCTAAGTTTTTTTAAAAAAAGTAATAATTTTCGAGATATATAGGGTCAAACAAAAAGTTTGTAAATATAAATTTGATCTTAGTTTTTCTGTTATAACTTTTAAACTTTTTAATTAAAATAAGATTTTTTAATGTTTTTTGATGTAAAATTTAATTTTACATAAATAAGTATTCTTGAGTTTTTTTAAAAGAACTAATACTTTTCGAGATATGCAGGGTCAAACAAAAAATTTGTAAATATAAATTTAATCTTAGTTTTTCTGTCATAACTTTTAACGTTTTTAATTAAAATAAGATTTTTTGATGTAGAATTTAATATTACACAAAAAAGTATTATTGAGTTTTTTCAGAAAAACTAATACTTTTCGAGATATATAGGGTCAAACAAAAAGTTTGTAAATATAAATTTGATCTCAGTTTTTCTGTCCTAACTTTTAACGTTTTTAATTAAAATAAGATTTTTTAACGTTTTTTGATGTAAAATTTAATTTTACATAAATAAGTATTCCTGAGTTTTTTCAAAAGAACTGATACTTTTCGAGATATACAGGGTCAAACAAGAAGTTTGTAAATATAAATTTAATCTCAGTTTTTCTGTCATAACTTTTCACGTTTTAATTAAAATAAGATTTTTTGATGTAGAATTTAATATTACACAAAAAGTATTGTTGAGTTTTTTCAAAGAAACTAATACTTTTCGAGATATATAGGGTCAAACAAAAAGTTTGTAAATATAAATTTGATCTCAGTTTTTCTGTCATAACTTTTAACGTTTTTAATTAAAATAAGATTTTTTAACGTTTTTTGATGTAAAATTTAATTTTACATAAATAAGTATTCCTGAGTTTTTTCAAAAGAACTGATACTTTCCGAGATATACAGGGTCAAACAAGAAGTTTGTAAATATAAATTTAATTTCAGTTTTTCTGTCATAACTTTTAACGTTTTTAATTAAAATAAGACTTTTTAATGTTTTTTAATGTAGAATTTAATAATTCACAAAAAAGTATTCCTTAATTTTTCAAAAAAACTAATAATTTTCGAGATATATAGGGTCAAACAAAAAGTTTGTAAATATAAATTTAATCTCAGTTTTTCTGTCATAACTTTTAACGTTTTTAATTAAAATAAGATTTTTTGATGTAGAATTTAATATTACACAAAAAAGTATTCTTGAGTTTTTTCAAAAAAACTAATACTTTTCGAGATATATAGGGTCAAACAAAAAGTTTGTAAATATAAATTTGATCTCAGTTTTTCTGTCATAACTTTTAACGTTTTTAATTTAAATAAGATTTTTTAACGTTTTTTGATGTAAAATTTAATTTTACATAAATAAGTATTCCTGAGTTTTTTTAAAAAAACTGATACTTTTCGAGATATACAGGGTCAAACAAAAAGTTTGTAAATATAAATTTAATCTTAGTTTTTCTGTCATAACTTTTAACGTTTTTAATTAAAATAAGATTTTTTGATGTAGAATTTAATATTACACAAAAAGGTGTTTTAAAGTTTTTTCTAAAAAACTAATACTTTTCGAGATATATAGGGTCAAACCAAAAGTTTGTAAATATAAATTTGATCTTAGTTTTTCTGTCATGACTTTTAAAGTTTTTAATTAAAATGAGATTTTTTGGGGTTTTTTGATGTAAAATTTAATTTTACATAAAAAAGTATTCCTGGGTTTTTTCAAAAAAACTGATACTTTTCGAGATATACAGGGTCAAACAAAAAGTTTGTAATTATAAATTTAATCTCAGTTTTTCTGTCATAACTTTTATCTTTTTTAATTAAAATAAGATTTTTTGATGTTTTTTTATGTAGAATCAAATTTTACACAAAAAAAAATTCTTAAGTTTTTAAAAAAACTAATACTTTTCGAGATATATAGGGTCAAACAAAAAGTTTGTAAATATAAATTTGATCTCAGTTTTTCTGTCATAGCGTTTAAAGTTTTTAATTAAAATTTAATTTTTTGGGGTTTTTTGATGTAAAATTTGATTCTACGTAAAAAAGTATTTTGAGTTTTTTCAAAAAAACTAATACTTTTCGAGATATATAGGGTCAAACAAAAAGTTTGTAAATATAAATTTAATCTCAGTTTTTCTGTCAGAACTTTTAACGTTTTTAATTAAAATAAGATTTTTTAATGTTTTTTGATGTAGAATTTAATATTACACAAAAAAGTATTCCTAAGTTTTTTTAAAAAAAGTAATAATTTTCGAGATATTTAGGGTCAAACAAAAAGTTTGTAAATATAAATTTGATCTTAGTTTTTCTGTCATAACTTTTAAACTTTTTAATTAAAATAAGATTTTTTAATGTTTTTTGATGTAAAATTTAATTTTACATAAATAAGTATTCTTGAGTTTTTTTAAAAGAACTAATACTTTTCGAGATATACAGGGTCAAACAAAAAATTTGTAAATATAAATTTAATCTCAGTTTTTCTGTCATAACTTTTAACGTTTTTAATTAAAATAAGATTTTTTGATGTAGAATTTAATATTACACAAAAAAGTATTCCTGAGTTTTTTCAAAAAAACTAATACTTTTCGAGATATATAGGGTCAAACAAAAAGTTTGTAAATATAAATTTGATCTCAGTTTTTCTGTCATAACTTTTAACGTTTTTAATTAAAATAAGATTTTTTAACGTTTTTTGATGTAAAATTTAAGTTTTCATAAATAAGTATTCCTGAGTTTTTTCAAAAGAACTGATACTTTTCGAGATATACAGGGTCAAACAAGAAGTTTGTAAATATAAATTTAATCTCAGTTTTTCTGTCATAACTTTTCACGTTTTAATTAAAATAAGATTTTTTGATGTAGAATTTAATATTACACAAAAAGTATTCTTGAGTTTTTTCAAAGAAACTAATACTTTTCGAGATATATAGGGTCAAACAAAAAGTTTGTAAATATAAATTTGATCTCAGTTTTTCTGTCATAACTTTTAACGTTTTTAATTAAAATAAGATTTTTTAACGTTTTTTAATGTAAAATTTAATTTTACATAAATAAGTATTCCTGAGTTTTTTCAAAAGAACTGATACTTTTCGAGATATACAGGGTCAAACAAGAAGTTTGTAAATATAAATTTAATCTCAGTTTTTCTGTCATAACTTTTAACGTTTTTAATTAAAATAAGATTTTTTAACGTTTTTTGATGTAAAATTTAATTTTACATAAATAAGTATTCTTGAGTTTTTTCAAAAAAACCAATACTTTTCGAGATATATAGGGTCAAACAAAAAGTTTGTAAATATAAATTTAATCTTAGTTCTTCTGTCATAACTTTTAACGTTTTTAATTAAAATAAGATTTTTTAATGTTTTTTGATGTAGAATTTAATAATTCACAAAAAAGTATTCCTTAATTTTTCAAAAAAACTAATAATTTTCGAGATATATAGGGTCAAACAAAAAGTTTGTAAATATAAATTTGATCTTAGTTTTTCTGTCATAACTTGTAAAGTTTTTAATTAAGATGAGGTTTTTTAACGTTTTTTGATGTAAAATTTTCAAAAAAACTGATACTTTTCGAGATATACAGGGTCAAACAAAAAGTTTGTAAATATAAATTTAATCTTAGTTTTTCTGTCATAACTTTTAACGTTTTTAATTAAAATAAGATTTTTTGATGTAGAATTTAATATTACACAATAAGGTGTTTTAAAGTTTATTCTAAAAAACTAATACTTTTCGAGATATATAGAGTCAAACAAAAAGTTTGTAAATATAAATTTGATCTCAGTTTTTCTGTCATGACTTTTAAAGTTTTTAAATAAAATGAGATTTTTTGGGGTTTTTTGATGTAAAATTTAATTTTACATAAAAAAGTATTCCTGGGTTTTTTCAAAAAAACTGATACTTTTCGAGATATACAGGGTCAAACAAAAAGTTTGTAATTATAAATTTAATCTTAGTTTTTCTGTCATAACTTTTATCTTTTTTAATTAAAATAAGATTTTTTGATGTTTTTTTATGTAGAATCAAATATTACACAAAAAAAAATTCTTAAGTTTTTAAAAAAACTAATACTTTTCGAGATATATAGGGTCAAACAAAAAGTTTGTAAATATAAATTTGATCTCAGTTTTTCTGTCATAGCTTTTAAAGTTTTTAATTAAAATTTAATTTTTTGGGGTTTTTTTGATGTAAAATTTGATTTTACGTAAAAAAGTATTTTGAGTTTTTTAAAAAAAACTAATACTTTTCGAGATATATAGGGTCAAACAAAAAGTTTGTAAATATAAATTTAATCTCAGTTTTTCTGTCAGAACTTTTAACGTTTTTAATTAAAATAAGATTTTTTAATGTTTTTCATGTAGAATTTAATATTACACAAAAAAGTATTCCTAAGTTTTTTTAAAAAAAGTAATAATTTTCGAGATATATAGGGTCAAACAAAAAGTTTGTAAATATAAATTTGATCTTAGTTTTTCTGTCATAACTTTTAAACTTTTTAATTAAAATAAGATTTTTTAATGTTTTTTGATGTAAAATTTAATTTTACATAAATAAGTATTCTTGAGTTTTTTTAAAAGAACTAATACTTTTCGAGATATACAGGGTCAAACAAAAAATTTGTAAATATAAATTTAATCTCAGTTTTTTTGTCATAACTTTTAACGTTTTTAATTAAAATAAGATTTTTTGATGTAGAATTTAATATTTCACAAAAAAGTATTCCTGAGTTTTTTCAAAAAAACTAATACTTTTCGAGATATATAGGGTCAAACAAAAAGTTTGTAAATATAAATTTGATCTCAGTTTTTCTGTCATAACTTTTAAAGTTTTTAATGAAAATTTAATTTTTTGGAGTTTTTAGATGTAAAATTTGATTTTACATAAAAAAGTATTTTTGAGTTTTTTCAAAAAAACCAATACTTTTCGAGATATATAGGGTCAAACAAAAAGTTTGTAAATATAAATTTAATCTTAGTTCTTCTGTCATAACTTTTAACGTTTTTAATTAAAATAAGATTTTTTAATGTTTTTTGATGTAGAATTTAATAATTTACAAAAAAGTATTTCTTAATTTTTCAAAAAAACTAATAATTTTCGAGATATATAGGGTCAAACAAAAAGTTTGTAAATATAAATTTGATCTTAGTTTTTCTGTCATAACTTGTAAAGTTTTTAATTAAATGAGGTTTTTTAACGTTTTTTGATGTAAAATTTTCAAAAAAACTGATACTTTTCGAGATATACAGGGTCAAACAAAAAGTTTGTAAATATAAATTTAATCTTAGTTTTTCTGTCATAACTTTTAACGTTTTTAATTAAAATAAGATTTTTTAATGTAGAATTTAATATTTCACAAAAAAGTATTCCTGAGTTTTTTCAAAAAAACTAATACTTTTCGAGATATATAGGGTCAAACAAAAAGTTTGTAAATATAAATTTGATCTCAGTTTTTCTGTCATAACTTTTAAAGTTTTTAATGAAAATTTAATTTTTTGAAGTTTTTTGATGTAAAATTTGATTTTACATAAAAAAGTATTTTTAAGTTTTTTCAAAAAAACTAATACTTTTCGAGATATATAGGGTCAAACAAAAAGTTTGTAAATATAAATTTAATCTTAGTTCTTTTGTCATAACTTTTAACGTTTTTAATTAAAATAAGATTTTTTAATGTTTTTTGATGTAGAATTTAAAAATTCACAAAAAAGTATTGCTTAATTTTTCAAAAAAACTAATTATTTTCGAGATATATAGGGTCAAACAAAAAGTTTGTAAATATAAATTTGATCTTAGTTTTTCTGTCATAACTTTTATCTTTTTTAATTAAAATAAGATTTTTTGATGTTTTTTTATGTAGAATCAAATATTACACAAAAAAAAATTCTTAAGTTTTTAAAAAAACTGATACTTTTCGAGATATACAGGGTCAAACAAAAAGTTTGTAATTATAAATTTAATCTTAGTTTTTCTGTCATAACTTTTATCTTTTTTAATTAAAATAAGATTTTTTGATGTTTTTTTATGTAGAATCAAATATTACACAAAAAAAAATTCTTAAGTTTTTAAAAAAACTAATACTTTTCGAGATATATAGGGTCAAACAAAAAGTTTGTAAATATAAATTTGATCTCAGTTTTTCTGTCATAGCTTTTAAAGTTTTTAATTAAAATTTAATTTTTTGGGGTTTTTTTGATGTAAAATTTGATTTTACGTAAAAAAGTATTTTGAGTTTTTTAAAAAAAACTAATACTTTTCGAGATATATAGGGTCAAACAAAAAGTTTGTAAATATAAATTTAATCTCAGTTTTTCTGTCAGAACTTTTAACGTTTTTAATTAAAATAAGATTTTTTAATGTTTTTGATGTAGAATTTAATATTACACAAAAAAGTATTCCTAAGTTTTTTTAAAAAAAGTAATAATTTTCGAGATATATAGGGTCAAACAAAAAGTTTGTAAATATAAATTTGATCTTAGTTTTTCTGTCATAACTTTTAAACTTTTTAATTAAAATAAGATTTTTTAATGTTTTTTGATGTAAAATTTAATTTTACATAAATAAGTATTCTTGAGTTTTTTTAAAAGAACTAATACTTTTCGAGATATACAGGGTCAAACAAAAAATTTGTAAATATAAATTTAATCTCAGTTTTTCTGTCATAACTTTTAACGTTTTTAATTAAAATAAGATTTTTTGATGTAGAATTTAATATTTCACAAAAAAGTATTCCTGAGTTTTTTCAAAAAAACTAATACTTTTCGAGATATATAGGGTCAAACAAAAAGTTTGTAAATATAAATTTAATCTTAGTTCTTTTGTCATAACTTTTAACGTTTTTAATTAAAATAAGATTTTTTAATGTTTTTTGATGTAGAATTTAAGAATTCACAAAAAAGTATTGCTTAATTTTTCAAAAAAACTAATTATTTTCGAGATATATAGGGTCAAACAAAAAGTTTGTAAATATAAATTTGATCTTAGTTTTTCTGTCATAACTTGTAAAGTTTTTAATTAAGATGAGGATTTTTAACGTTTTTTGATGTAAAATTTAATTTTACATAAAAAAGTATTCTTGAGTTTTTTCAAAAAAACTGATACTTTTCGAGATATACAGGGTCAAACAAAAAGTTTGTAAATATAAATTTAATCTTAGTTTTTCTGTCATAACTTTTAACGTTTTTAATTAAAATAAGATTTTTTGATGTAGAATTTAATATTACACAAAAATGTGTTTTAAAGTTTTTTCTAAAAAACTAATACTTTTCGAGATATATAGGGTCAAACAAAAAGTTTGTAAATATAAATTTGATCTTAGTTTTTCTGTCATGACTTTTAAAGTTTTTAATTAAAATGAGATTTTTTGGGGTTTTTTGATGTAAAATTTAATTTTACATAAAAAAGTATTCCTGGGTTTTTTCAAAAAAACTGATACTTTTCGAGATATACAGGGTCAAACAAAAAGTTTGTAATTATAAATTTAATCTCAGTTTTTCTGTCATAACTTTTATCTTTTTTCCGTAAAATAAGATTTTTTGATGTTTTTTTATGTAGAATCAAATTTTACACAAAAAAAAATTCTTAAGTTTTTAAAAAAACTAATACTTTTCGAGATATATAGGGTCAAACAAAAAGTTTGTAAATATAAATTTGATCTCAGTTTTTCTGTCATAGCTTTTAAAGTTTTTAATTAAAATTTAATTTTTTGGGGTTTTTTGATGTAAAATTTGATTTTACGTTTAAAAATATATTTTGAGTTTTTTCAAAAAAACTAATACTTTTCGAGATATATAGGGTCAAACAAAAAGTTTGTAAATATAAATTTAATCTCAGTTTTTCTTTCAGAACTTTTAACGTTTTTAATTAAAATAAGATTTTTTAATGTTTTTTGATGTAGAATTTAATATTACACAAAAAAGTATTCCTAAGTTTTTTTAAAAAAAGTAATAATTTTCGAGATATATAGGGTCAAACAAAAAGTTTGTAAATATAAATTTGATCTTAGTTTTTCTGTTATAACTTTTAAACTTTTTAATTAAAATAAGATTTTTTAATGTTTTTTGATGTAAAATTTAATTTTACATAAATAAGTATTCTTGAGTTTTTTTAAAAGAACTAATACTTTTCGAGATATGCAGGGTCAAACAAAAAATTTGTAAATATAAATTTAATCTTAGTTTTTCTGTCATAACTTTTAACGTTTTTAATTAAAATAAGATTTTTTGATGTAGAATTTAATATTACACAAAAAAGTATTATTGAGTTTTTTCAGAAAAACTAATACTTTTCGAGATATATAGGGTCAAACAAAAAGTTTGTAAATATAAATTTGATCTCAGTTTTTCTGTCCTAACTTTTAACGTTTTTAATTAAAATAAGATTTTTTAACGTTTTTTGATGTAAAATTTAATTTTACATAAATAAGTATTCCTGAGTTTTTTCAAAAGAACTGATACTTTTCGAGATATACAGGGTCAAACAAGAAGTTTGTAAATATAAATTTAATCTCAGTTTTTCTGTCATAACTTTTCACGTTTTAATTAAAATAAGATTTTTTGATGTAGAATTTAATATTACACAAAAAGTATTCTTGAGTTTTTTCAAAGAAACTAATACTTTTCGAGATATATAGGGTCAAACAAAAAGTTTGTAAATATAAATTTGATCTCAGTTTTTCTGTCATAACTTTTAACGTTTTTAATTAAAATAAGATTTTTTAACGTTTTTTGATGTAAAATTTAATTTTACATAAATAAGTATTCCTGAGTTTTTTCAAAAGAACTGATACTTTTCGAGATATACAGGGTCAAACAAGAAGTTTGTAAATATAAATTTAATCTCAGTTTTTCTGTCATAACTTTTAACGTTTTTAATTAAAATAAGACTTTTTAATGTTTTTTAATGTAGAATTTAATAATTCACAAAAAAGTATTCCTTAATTTTTCAAAAAAACTAATAATTTTCGAGATATATAGGGTCAAACAAAAAGTTTGTAAATATAAATTTAATCTCAGTTTTTCTGTCATAACTTTTAACGTTTTTAATTAAAATAAGATTTTTTGATGTAGAATTTAATATTACACAAAAAAGTATTCTTGAGTTTTTTCAAAAAAACTAATACTTTTCGAGATATATAGGGTCAAACAAAAAGTTTGTAAATATAAATTTGATCTCAGTTTTTCTGTCATAACTTTTAACGTTTTTAATTAAAATAAGATTTTTTAACGTTTTTTGATGTAAAATTTAATTTTACATAAATAAGTATTCCTGAGTTTTTTTAAAAAAACTGATACTTTTCGAGATATACAGGGTCAAACAAAAAGTTTGTAAATATAAATTTAATCTTAGTTTTTCTGTCATAACTTTTAACGTTTTTAATTAAAATAAGATTTTTTGATGTAGAATTTAATATTACACAAAAAGGTGTTTTAAAGTTTTTTCTAAAAAACTAATACTTTTCGAGATATATAGGGTCAAACCAAAAGTTTGTAAATATAAATTTGATCTTAGTTTTTCTGTCATGACTTTTAAAGTTTTTAATTAAAATGAGATTTTTTGGGGTTTTTTGATGTAAAATTTAATTTTACATAAAAAAGTATTCTTGGGTTTTTTCAAAAAAACTGATACTTTTCGAGATATACAGGGTCAAACAAAAAGTTTGTAATTATAAATTTAATCTCAGTTTTTCTGTCATAACTTTTATCTTTTTTAATTAAAATAAGATTTTTTGATGTTTTTTTATGTAGAATCAAATTTTACACAAAAAAAAATTCTTAAGTTTTTAAAAAAACTAATACTTTTCGAGATATATAGGGTCAAACAAAAAGTTTGTAAATATAAATTTGATCTCAGTTTTTCTGTCATAGCGTTTAAAGTTTTTAATTAAAATTTAATTTTTTGGGGTTTTTTGATGTAAAATTTGATTCTACGTAAAAAAGTATTTTGAGTTTTTTTAAAAAAACTAATACTTTTCGAGATATATAGGGTCAAACAAAAAGTTTGTAAATATAAATTTAATCTCAGTTTTTCTGTCAGAACTTTTAACGTTTTTAATTAAAATAAGATTTTTTAATGTTTTTTGATGTAGAATTTAATATTACACAAAAAAGTATTCCTAAGTTTTTTTAAAAAAAGTAATAATTTTCGAGATATTTAGGGTCAAACAAAAAGTTTGTAAATATAAATTTGATCTTAGTTTTTCTGTCATAACTTTTAAACTTTTTAATTAAAATAAGATTTTTTAATGTTTTTTGATGTAAAATTTAATTTTACATAAATAAGTATTCTTGAGTTTTTTTAAAAGAACTAATACTTTTCGAGATATACAGGGTCAAACAAAAAATTTGTAAATATAAATTTAATCTCAGTTTTTCTGTCATAACTTTTAACGTTTTTAATTAAAATAAGATTTTTTGATGTAGAATTTAATATTACACAAAAAAGTATTCTTGAGTTTTTTCAAAAAAACTAATACTTTTCGAGATATATAGGGTCAAACAAAAAGTTTGTAAATATAAATTTGATCTCAGTTTTTCTGTCATAACTTTTAACGTTTTTAATTAAAATAAGATTTTTTAACGTTTTTTGATGTAAAATTTAATTTTTCATAAATAAGTATTCCTGAGTTTTTTCAAAAGAACTGATACTTTTCGAGATATACAGGGTCAAACAAGAAGTTTGTAAATATAAATTTAATCTCAGTTTTTCTGTCATAACTTTTCACGTTTTAATTAAAATAAGATTTTTTGATGTAGAATTTAATATTACACAAAAAGTATTCTTGAGTTTTTTCAAAGAAACTAATACTTTTCGAGATATATAGGGTCAAACAAAAAGTTTGTAAATATAAATTTGATCTCAGTTTTTCTGTCATAACTTTTAACGTTTTTAATTAAAATAAGATTTTTTAACGTTTTTTGATGTAAAATTTAATTTTACATAAATAAGTATTCCTGAGTTTTTTCAAAAGAACTGATACTTTTCGAGATATACAGGGTCAAACAAGAAGTTTGTAAATATAAATTTAATCTCAGTTTTTCGGTCATAACTTTTAACGTTTTTAATTAAAATAAGATTTTTTAACGTTTTTTGATGTAAAATTTAATTTTACATAAATAAGTATTCTTGAGTTTTTTCAAAAAAACCAATACTTTTCGAGATATATAGGGTCAAACAAAAAGTTTGTAAATATAAATTTAATCTTAGTTCTTCTGTCATAACTTTTAACGTTTTTAATTAAAATAAGATTTTTTAATGTTTTTTGATGTAGAATTTAATAATTCACAAAAAAGTATTCCTTAATTTTTCAAAAAAACTAATAATTTTCGAGATATATAGGGTCAAACAAAAAGTTTGTAAATATAAATTTGATCTTAGTTTTTCTGTCATAACTTGTAAAGTTTTTAATTAAGATGAGGTTTTTTAACGTTTTTTGATGTAAAATTTTCAAAAAAACTGATACTTTTCGAGATATACAGGGTCAAACAAAAAGTTTGTAAATATAAATTTAATCTTAGTTTTTCTGTCATAACTTTTAACGTTTTTAATTAAAATAAGATTTTTTTATGTAGAATTTAATATTACACAAAAAGGTGTTTTAAAGTTTATTCTAAAAAACTAATACTTTTCGAGATATATAGAGTCAAACAAAAAGTTTGTAAATATAAATTTGATCTCAGTTTTTCTGTCATGACTTTTAAAGTTTTTAAATAAAATGAGATTTTTTGGGGTTTTTTGATGTAAAATTTAATTTTACATAAAAAAGTATTCCTGGGTTTTTTCAAAAAAACTGATACTTTTCGAGATATACAGGGTCAAACAAAAAGTTTGTAATTATAAATTTAATCTTAGTTTTTCTGTCATAACTTTTATCTTTTTTAATTAAAATAAGATTTTTTGATGTTTTTTTATGTAGAATCAAATATTACACAAAAAAAAATTCTTAAGTTTTTAAAAAAACTAATACTTTTTGAGATATATAGGGTCAAACAAAAAGTTTGTAAATATAAATTTGATCTCAGTTTTTCTGTCATAGCTTTTAAAGTTTTTAATTAAAATTTAATTTTTTGGGGTTTTTTTGATGTAAAATTTGATTTTACGTAAAAAAGTATTTTGAGTTTTTTAAAAAAAACTAATACTTTTCGAGATATATAGGGTCAAACAAAAAGTTTGTAAATATAAATTTAATATCAGTTTTTCTGTCAGAACTTTTAACGTTTTTAATTAAAATAAGATTTTTTAATGTTTTTGATGTAGAATTTAATATTACACAAAAAAGTATTCCTAAGTTTTTTAAAAAAAAGTAATAATTTTCGAGATATATAGGGTCAAACAAAAAGTTTGTAAATATAAATTTGATGTTAGTTTTTCTGTCATAACTTTTAAACTTTTTAATTAAAATAAGATTTTTTAATGTTTTTTGATGTAAAATTTAATTTTACATAAATAAGTATTCTTGAGTTTTTTTAAAAGAACTAATACTTTTCGAGATATACAGTGTCAAACAAAAAATTTGTAAATATAAATTTAATCTCAGTTTTTCTGTCATAACTTTTAACGTTTTTAATTAAAATAAGATTTTTTGATGTAGAATTTAATATTTTACAAAAAAGTATTCCTGAGTTTCTTCAAAAAAACTAATACTTTTCGAGATATATAGGGTCAAACAAAAAGTTTGTAAATATAAATTTGATCTCAGTTTTTCTGTCATAACTTTTAAAGTTTTTAATGAAAATTTAATTTTTTGGAGTTTTTTGATGTAAAATTTGATTTTACATAAAAAAGTATTTTTGAGTTTTTTCAAAAAAACTAATACTTTTCGAGATATATAGGGTCAAACAAAAAGTTTGTAAATATAAATTTAATCTTAGTTCTTTTGTCATAACTTTTAACGTTTTTAATTAAAATAAGATTTTTTAATGTTTTTTGATGTAGAATTTAATAATTCACAAAAAAGTATTGCTTAATTTTTCAAAAAAACTAATTATTTTCGAGATATATAGGGTCAAACAAAAAGTTTGTAAATATAAATTTGATCTCAGTTTTTCTGTCCTAACTTTTAACGTTTTTAATTAAAATAAGATTTTTTAACGTTTTTTCATGTAAAATTTAATTTTACATAAATAAGTATTCCTGAGTTTTTTCAAAAGAACTGATACTTTTCGAGATATACAGGGTCAAACAAGAAGTTTGTAAATATAAATTTAATCTCAGTTTTTCTGTCATAACTTTTCACGTTTTAATTAAAATAAGATTTTTTGATGTAGAATTTAATATTACACAAAAAGTATTCCTGAGTTTTTTCAAAGAAACTAATACTTTTCGAGATATATAGGGTCAAACAAAAAGTTTGTAAATATAAATTTGATCTCAGTTTTTCTGTCATAACTTTTAACGTTTTTAATTAAAATAAGATTTTTTAACGTTTTTTGATGTAAAATTTAATTTTACATAAATAAGTATTCCTGAGTTTTTTCAAAAGAACTGATACTTTTCGAGATATACAGGGTCAAACAAGAAGTTTGTAAATATAAATTTAATCTCAGTTTTTCTGTCATAACTTTTAACGTTTTTAATTAAAATAAGACTTTTTAATGTTTTTTAATGTAGAATTTAATAATTCACAAAAAAGTATTCCTTAATTTTTCAAAAAAACTAATAATTTTCGAGATATATAGGGTCAAACAAAAAGTTTGTAAATATAAATTTAATCTCAGTTTTTCTGTCATAACTTTTAACGTTTTTAATTAAAATAAGATTTTTTGATGTAGAATTTAATATTACACAAAAAAGTATTCTTGAGTTTTTTCAAAAAAACTAATACTTTTCGAGATATATAGGGTCAAACAAAAAGTTTGTAAATATAAATTTGATCTCAGTTTTTCTGTCATAACTTTTAACGTTTTTAATTAAAATAAGATTTTTTAACGTTTTTTGATGTAAAATTTAATTTTACATAAATAAGTATTCCTGAGTTTTTTCAAAAAAACTGATACTTTTCGAGATATACAGGGTCAAACAAAAAGTTTGTAAATATAAATTTAATCTTAGTTTTTCTGTCATAACTTTTAACGTTTTTAATTAAAATAAGATTTTTTGATGTAGAATTTAATATTACACAAAAAGGTGTTTTAAAGTTTTTTCTAAAAAACTAATACTTTTCGAGATATATAGGGTCAAACCAAAAGTTTGTAAATATAAATTTGATCTTAGTTTTTCTGTCATGACTTTTAAAGTATTTAATTAAAATGAGATTTTTTGGGGTTTTTTGATGTAAAATTTAATTTTACATAAAAAAGTTTTCCTGGGTTTTTTCAAAAAAACTGATACTTTTCGAGATATACAGGGTCAAACAAAAAGTTTGTAATTATAAATTTAATCTCAGTTTTTCTGTCATAACTTTTATCTTTTTTAATTAAAATAAGATTTTTTTGATGTTTTTTTATGTAGAATCAAATTTTACACAAAAAAAAATGCTTAAGTTTTTAAAAAAACTAATACTTTTCGAGATATATAGGGTCAAACAAAAAGTTTGTAAATATAAATTTGATCTCAGTTTTTCTGTCATAGCGTTTAAAGTTTTTAATTAAAATTTAATTTTTTGGGGTTTTTTGATGTAAAATTTGATTTTACGTAAAAAAGTATTTTGAGTTTTTTCAAAAAAACTAATACTTTTCGAGATATATAGGGTCAAACAAAAAGTTTGTAAATATAAATTTAATCTCAGTTTTTCTGTCAGAACTTTTAACGTTTTTAATTAAAATAAGATTTTTTAATGTTTTTTGATGTAGAATTTAATATTACACAAAAAAGTATTCCTAAGTTTTTTTAAAAAAAGTAATAATTTTCGAGATATTTAGGGTCAAACAAAAAGTTTGTAAATATAAATTTGATCTTAGTTTTTCTGTCATAACTTTTAAACTTTTTAATTAAAATAAGATTTTTTAATGTTTTTTGATGTAAAATTTAATTTTACATAAATAAGTATTCTTGAGTTTTTTTAAAAGAACTAATACTTTTCGAGATATACAGGGTCAAACAAAAAATTTGTAAATATAAATTTAATCTCAGTTTTTCTGTCATAACTTTTAACGTTTTTAATTAAAATAAGATTTTTTGATGTAGAATTTAATATTACACAAAAAAGTATTCTTGAGTTTTTTTAAAAAAACTAATACTTTTCGAGATATATAGGGTCAAACAAAAAGTTTGTAAATATAAATTTGATCTCAGTTTTTCTGTCATAACTTTTATCTTTTTTAATTAAAATAAGATATATAGGGTCAAACAAAAAGTTTGTAAATATAAATTTAATCTTAGTTCTTCTGTCATAACTTTTAACGTTTTTAATTAAAATAAGATTTTTTAATGTTTTTTGATGTAGAATTTAATAATTCACAAAAAAGTATTCCTTAATTTTTCAAAAAAACTAATAATTTTCGAGATATATAGGGTCAAACAAAAAGTTTGTAAATATAAATTTGATCTTAGTTTTTCTGTCATAACTTGTAAAGTTTTTAATTAAGATGAGGTTTTTTAACGTTTTTTGATGTAAAATTTTCAAAAAAACTGATACTTTTCGAGATATACAGGGTCAAACAAAAAGTTTGTAAATATAAATTTAATCTTAGTTTTTCTGTCATAACTTTTAACGTTTTTAATTAAAATAAGATTTTTTGATGTAGAATTTAATATTACACAAAAAGGTGTTTTAAAGTTTATTCTAAAAAACTAATACTTTTCGAGATATATAGAGTCAAACAAAAAGTTTGTAAATATAAATTTGATCTCAGTTTTTCTGTCATGACTTTTAAAGTTTTTAAATAAAATGAGATTTTTTGGGGTTTTTTGATGTAAAATTTAATTTTACATAAAAAAGTATTCCTGGGTTTTTTCAAAAAAACTGATACTTTTCGAGATATACAGGGTCAAACAAAAAGTTTGTAATTATAAATTTAATCTTAGTTTTTCTGTCATAACTTTTATCTTTTTTAATTAAAATAAGATTTTTTGATGTTTTTTTATGTAGAATCAAATATTACACAAAAAAAAATTCTTAAGTTTTTAAAAAAACTAATACTTTTCGAGATATATAAAGTCAAACAAAAAGTTTGTAAATATAAATTTGATCTCAGTTTTTCTGTCATAGCTTTTAAAGTTTTTAATTAAAATTTAATTTTTTGGGGTTTTTTTGATGTAAAATTTGATTTTACGTAAAAAAGTATTTTGAGTTTTTTAAAAAAAACTAATACTTTTCGAGATATATAGGGTCAAACAAAAAGTTTGTAAATATAAATTTAATATCAGTTTTTCTGTCAGAACTTTTAACGTTTTTAATTAAAATAAGATTTTTTAATGTTTTTGATGTAGAATTTAATATTACACAAAAAAGTATTCCTAAGTTTTTTAAAAAAAAGTAATAATTTTCGAGATATATAGGGTCAAACAAAAAGTTTGTAAATATAAATTTGATGTTAGTTTTTCTGTCATAACTTTTAAACTTTTTAATTAAAATAAGATTTTTTAATGTTTTTTGATGTAAAATTTAATTTTACATAAATAAGTATTCCTGAGTTTTTTTAAAAGAACTAATACTTTTCGAGATATACAGGGTCAAACAAAAAATTTGTAAATATAAATTTAATCTTAGTTTTTCTGTCATAACTTTTAACGTTTTTAATTAAAATAAGATTTTTTGATGTAGAATTTAATATTTCACAAAAAAGTATTCCTGAGTTTCTTCAAAAAAACTAATACTTTTCGAGATATATAGGGTCAAACAAAAAGTTTGTAAATATAAATTTGATCTCAGTTTTTCTGTCATAACTTTTAAAGTTTTTAATGAAAATTTAATTTTTTGGAGTTTTTTGATGTAAAATTTGATTTTACATAAAAAAGTATTTTTGAGTTTTTTCAAAAAAACTAATACTTTTCGAGATATATAGGGTCAAACAAAAAGTTTGTAAATATAAATTTAATCTTAGTTCTTTTGTCATAACTTTTAACGTTTTTAATTAAAATAAGATTTTTTAATGTTTTTTGATGTAGAATTTATTAATTCACAAAAAAGTATTGCTTAATTTTTCAAAAAAACTAATTATTTTCGAGATATATAGGGTCAAACAAAAAGTTTGTAAATATAAATTTGATCTTAGTTTTTCTGTCATAACTTGTAAAGTTTTTAATTAAGATGAGGTTTTTTAACGTTTTTTGATGTAAAATTTAATTTTACATAAAAAAGTATTCTTGAGTTTTTTCAAAAAAACTGATACTTTTCGAGATATACAGGGTCAAACAAAAAGTTTGTAAATATAAATTTAATCTTAGTTTTTCTGTCATAACTTTTAAAGTTTTTAATGAAAATTTAATTTTTTGGAGTTTTTTGATGTAAAATTTGATTCTACATAAAAAAGTATTTTTGAGTTTTTTCAAAAAAACTAATACTTTTCGAGATATATAGGGTCAAACAAAAAGTTTGTAAATATAAATTTAATCTTAGTTCTTTTGTCATAACTTTTAACGTTTTTAATTAAAATAAGATTTTTTAATGTTTTTTGATGTAGAATTTAATAATTCACAAAAAAGTATTGCTTAATTTTTCAAAAAAACTAATTATTTTCGAGATATATAGGGTCAAACAAAAAGTTTGTAAATATAAATTTGATCTTAGTTTTTCTGTCATAACTTGTAAAGTTTTTAATTAAGATGAGGTTTTTTAACGTTTTTTGATGTAAAATTTAATTTTACATAAAAAAGTATTCTTGAGTTTTTTCAAAAAAACTGATACTTTTCGAGATATACAGGGTCAAACAAAAAGTTTGTAAATATAAATTTAATCTTAGTTTTTCTGTCATAACTTTTAACGTTTTTAATTAAAATAAGATTTTTTGATGTAGAATTTAATATTACACAAAAAAGTATTCTTGAGTTTTTTCAAAAAAACTAATACTTTTCGAGATATATAGGGTCAAACAAAAAGTTTGTAAATATAAATTTGATCTCAGTTTTTCTGTCATAACTTTTAACGTTTTTAATTAAAATAAGATTTTTTAACGTTTTTTGATGTAAAATTTAATTTTACATAAATAAGTATTCCTGAGTTTTTTCAAAAGAACTGATACTTTTCGAGATATACAGGGTCAAACAAGAAGTTTGTAAATATAAATTTAATCTCAGTTTTTCTGTCACAACTTTTCACGTTTTAATTAAAATAAGATTTTTTGATGTAGAATTTAATATTACACAAAAAGTATTCTTGAGTTTTTTCAAAAGAACTGATACTTTTCGAGATATACAGGGTCAAACAAGAAGTTTGTAAATATAAATTTAATCTCAGTTTTTCTGTCATAACTTTTAACGTTTTTAATTAAAATAAGATTTTTTAACGTTTTTTGATGTAAAATTTAATTTTACATAAATAAGTATTCCTGAGTTTTTTCAAAAAAACTAATACTTTTCGAGATGTATAGGGTCAAACAAAAAGTTTGTAAATATAAATTTGATCTCGGTTTTTCTGTCATAACTTTTAAACTTTTTAATTAAAATAAGATTTTTTGGGATTTCTTGATGTAAAATTTAATTTTACATAAAAAAGTATTCGTAAGTTTTTTCAAAAAACTGATACTTTTCGAGATATATAGGGTCAAACAAAAAGTTTGAAAATATAAATTTAATCTCAGTGTTTATGTCATAACTTTTAACGTTTTTAATCAAAATGAAATTTTTTAATGTTTTTTGATGTAGAATTTAATATTACACAAAAAAGTATTTTAAAGTTTTTTAAAAAAAACTAATAATTTTCGAGATATATAGGGTCAAACAAAAAGTTTGTAAATATAAATTTGATCTTAGTTTTTCTGTCATAACTTTTAAACTTTTTAATTAAAATAAGGTTTTTTAATGTTTTTTGATGTAAAATTTAATTTTACATAAATAAGTATTCTTAAGTTTTTTTAAAAGAACTAATACTTTTCGAGATGTATAGGGTCAAACAAAAAGTTTGTAAATATAAATTTGATCTCGGTTTTTCTGTCATAACTTTTAAACTTTTTAATTAAAATAAGATTTTTTGGGATTTCTTGATGTAAAATTTAATTTTACATAAAAAAGTATTCGTGAGTTTTTTCAAAAAACTGATACTTTTCGAGATATATAGGGTCAAACAAAAAGTTTGTAAATATAAATTTAATCTCAGTGTTTATGTCATAACTTTTAACGTTTTTAATCAAAATGAAATTTTTTAATGTTTTTTGATGTAGAATTTAATATTACACAAAAAAGTATTTTAAAGTTTTTTAAAAAAAACTAATAATTTTCGAGATATATAGGGTCAAACAAAAAGTTTGTAAATATAAATTTGATCTTAGTTTTTCTGTCATAACTTTTAAACTTTTTAATTAAAATAAGGTTTTTTAATGTTTTTTGATGTAAAATTTAATTTTACATAAATAAGTATTCTTAAGTTTTTTTAAAAGAACTAATACTTTTCGAGATATACAGGGTCAAACAAAAAGTTTGTAAATATAAATATAAACAAAATTTTTTTTTTGTCATAACTTTTAACGTTTTTAATTAAAATAAGATTTTTTGATGTAGAATTTAATATTACACAAAAAAGTATTCCTGAGTTTTTTCAAAAAAACTAATACTTTTCGAGATATATAGGGTCAAACAAAAAGTTTGTAAATATAAATTTAATCTCGGTTTTTCTGTCATAACTTTTAAACTTTTTAATTAAAATAGGATTTTTTGGAATTTTTTGATGTAAAAGTTAATTTTACATAAAAAAGTATTCTTGAGTTTTTTCAAAAAAACTCATACTTTTCGAGATATACAGGGTCAAACAAAAAGTTTGTAAATATAAATTTAATCTTAGTTTTTCTGTCATAACTTTTAAACTTTTTAATTAAAATAAGATTTTTGATTGTTTTTTGATGTTAAATTTAATTTTACATAAATAAGTATTCTTGAGTTTTTTTAAAAGAACTAATACTTTTCGAGATATACAGGGTCAAACAAAAAGTTTGTAAATATAAATTTAAACTAAATTTTTTTTTGTCATAACTTTTAACGTTTTTAATTAAAATAAGATTTTTTGATGTAAAATTTAATATTTCACAAAAAAGTATTCCTGAGTTTTTTCAAAAAAACTAATACTTTTCAAGATATATAGGGTCAAACAAAAAGTTTGTAAATATAAATTTAATCTTAGTTCTTCTGTCATAACTTTTAACGTTTTTAATTAAAATAAGATTTTTTAATGTTTTTTGATGTAGAATTTAATAATTCAAAAAAAAGTATTCCTTAATTTTTCAAAAAAACTAAAAATTTTCGAGATATATAGGGTCAAACAAAAAGTTTGTAAATATAAATTTGATCTCAGTTTTTCTGTCATGACTTTTAAAGTTTTTAATTAAAATGAGATTTTTTGGAGTTTTTTGATGTAAAATTTAATTTTACATAAAAAAGTATTCCTGGGTTTTTTCAAAAAAACTGATACTTTTCGAGATATACAGGGTCAAACAAAAAGTTTGTAAATATAAATTTAATCTCAGTTTTTCTGTCATAACTTTTAACGTTTTTAATTAAAAAAAGATTTTTTAATGTTTTTTGATGTAGAATTTAATAATACACTAAAAAGTATTCCTAAGATTTTTTAAAAAAACTAATAATTTTTGAGATATATAGGGTCAAACAAAAAGTTTGTAAATATAAATTTGATCTTAGTTTTTCTGTCATAACTTTTAAAGTTTTTAATAAAAATTTAATTTTTTGGGATTTTTTGATGTAAAATTTAATTTTACATAAAAAAGTATTCCTAAGTTTTTTCAAAAAAACTAATAATTTCCGAGATATATAGGGTCAAACAAAAAGTTTATAAATATAAATTTAATCTCAGTGTTTCTGTCATAACTTTTAACGTTTTTAATTAAAATAAGATTTTTTGATGTTTTTTGATGTAGAATTTAATATTACACAAAAAAGTATTCCTAAATTTTTTCAAAAAAACTAATAATTTTCGAGATATATAGGGTCAAACAAAAAGTTTGTAAATATAAATTTGATCTTAGTTTTTCTGTCATAACTTTTAAAGTTTTTAATTAAAATGAGGTTTTTTAACGTTTTTTGATGTAAAATTTAATTTTACATAAAAAAGTATTCTTGAGTTTTTTCAAAAAAACTGATACTTTTCGAGATATACAGGGTCAAACAAAAAGTTTGTAAATATAAATTTAATCTTAGTTTTTCTGTCATAACTTTTAACGTTTTTAATTAAAATAAGATTTTTTGATGTAGAATTTAATATTACACAAAAAGGTGTTTTAAAGTTTTTTCTAAAAAACTAATACTTTTCGAGATATATAGGGTCAAACAAAAAGTTTGTAAATATAAATTTGATCTCAGTTTTTCTGTCATGACTTTTAAAGTTTTTAATTAAAATGAGATTTTTTGGGGTTTTTTGATGTAAAATTTAATTTTACATAAAAAAGTATTTATGGGTTTTTTCAAAAAAACTGATACTTTTCGAGATATACAGGGTCAAACAAAAAGTTTGTAATTATAAATTTAATCTCAGTTTTTCTGTCATAACTTTTATCTTTTTTAATTAAAATAAGATTTTTTGATGTTTTTTTATGTAGAATCAAATTTTACACAAAAAAAAATTCTTAAGTTTTTAAAAAAACTAATACTTTTCGAGATATATAGGGTCAAACAAAAAGTTTGTAAATATAAATTTGATCTCAGTTTTTCTGTCATAGCTTTTAAAGTTTTTAATTAAAATTTTATTTTTTGGGGTTTTTTGATGTAAAATTTGATTTTACGTAAAAAAGTATTTTGAGTTTTTTCAAAAAAACTAATAGTTTTCGAGATATATAGGGTCAAACAAAAAGTTTGTAAATATAAATTTAATCTCAGTTTTTCTGTCAGAACTTTTAACGTTTTTAATTAAAATAAGATTTTTTAATGTTTTTTGATGTAGAATTTAATATTACACAAAAAAGTATTCCTAAGTTTTTTTAAAAAAAGTAATAATTTTCGAGATATATAGGGTCAAACAAAAAGTTTGTAAATATAAATTTGATCTTAGTTTTTCTGTCATAACTTTTAAACTTTTTAATTAAAATAAGATTTTTTAATGTTTTTTGATGTAAAATTTAATTTTACATAAATAAGTATTCTTGAGTTTTTTTAAAAGAACTAATACTTTTCGAGATATACAGGGTCAAACAAAAAATTTGTAAATATAAATTTAATCTCAGTTTTTCTGTCATAACTTTTAACGTTTTTAATTAAAATAAGATTTTTTGATGTAGAATTTAATATTACACAAAAAAGTATTCTTGAGTTTTTTCAAAAAAACTAATACTTTTTGAGATATATAGGGTCAAACAAAAAGTTTGTAAATATAAATTTGATCTCAGTTTTTCTGTCATAACTTTTAACGTTTTTAATTAAAATAAAATTTTTTAACGTTTTTTGATGTAAAATTTAATTTTACATAAATAAGTATTCCTGAGTTTTTTCAAAAGAACTGATACTTTTCGAGATATACAGGGTCAAACAAGAAGTTTGTAAATATAAATTTAATCTCAGTTTTTCTGTCATAACTTTTCACGTTTTAATTAAAATAAGATTTTTTGATGTAGAATTTAATATTACACAAAAAGTATTCTTGAGTTTTTTCAAAGAAACTAATACTTTTCGAGATATATACGGTCAAACAAAAAGTTTGTAAATATAAATTTGATCTCAGTTTTTCTGTCATAACTTTTAACGTTTTTAATAAAAATAAGATTTTTTAACGTTTTTTGATGTAAAATTTAATTTTACATAAATAAGTATTCCTGAGTTTTTTCAAAAGAACTGATACTTTTCGAGATATACAGGGTCAAACAAGAAGTTTGTAAATATAAATTTAATCTCAGTTTTTCTGTCATAACTTTTAACGTTTTTAATAAAAATAAGATTTTTTAACGTTTTTTGATGTAAAATTTAATTTTACATAAATAAGTATTCCTGAGTTTTTTCAAAAAAACTAATACTTTTCGAGATGTATAGGGTCAAACAAAAAGTTTGTAAATATAAATTTGATCTCGGTTTTTCTGTCATAACTTTTAAACTTTTTAATTAAAATAAGATTTTTTGGGATTTCTTGATGTAAAATTTAATTTTACATAAAAAAGTATTCGTGAGTTTTTTCAAAAAACTGATACTTTTCGAGATATATAGGGTCAAACAAAAAGTTTGTAAATATAAATTTAATCTCAGTGTTTATGTCATAACTTTTAACGTTTTTAATCAAAATGAAATTTTTTAATGTTTTTTGATGTAGAATTTAATATTACACAAAAAAGTATTTTAAAGTTTTTTAAAAAAAACTAATAATTTTCGAGATATATAGGGTCAAACAAAAAGTTTGTAAATATAAATTTGATCTTAGTTTTTCTGTCATAACTTTTAAACTTTTTAATTAAAATAAGGTTTTTTAATGTTTTTTGATGTAAAATTTAATTTTACATAAATAAGTATTCTTAAGTTTTTTTAAAAGAACTAATACTTTTCGAGATATACAGGGTCAAACAAAAAGTTTGTAAATATAAATATAAACAAAATTTTTTTTTTGTCATAACTTTTAACGTTTTTAATTAAAATAAGATTTTTTGATGTAGAATTTAATATTACACAAAAAAGTATTCCTGAGTTTTTTCAAAAAAACTAATACTTTTCGAGATATATAGGGTCAAACAAAAAGTTTGTAAATATAAATTTAATCTCGGTTTTTCTGTCATAACTTTTAAACTTTTTAATTAAAATAGGATTTTTTGGAATTTTTTGATGTAAAATTTAATTTTACATAAAAAAGTATTCTTGAGTTTTTTCAAAAAAACTCATACTTTTCGAGATATACAGGGTCAAACAAAAAGTTTGTAAATATAAATTTAATCTTAGTTTTTCTGTCATAACTTTTAAACTTTTTAATTAAAATAAGATTTTTGAATGTTTTTTGATGTTAAATTTAATTTTACATAAATAAGTATTCCTGAGTTTTTTTAAAAGAACTAATACTTTTCGAGATATACAGGGTCAAACAAAAAGTTTGTAAATATAAATTTAAACTAAATTTTTTTTTTGTCATAACTTTTAACGTTTTTAATTAAAATAAGATTTTTTGATGTAGAATTTAATATTTCACAGAAAAGTATTCCTGAGTTTTTTCAAAAAAACTAATACTTTTCGAGATATATAGGGTCAAACAAAAAGTTTGTAAATATAAATTTGATCTCAGTTTTTCTGTCATAACTTTTAAAGTTTTTAATGAAAATTTAATTTTTTGGAGTTTTTTGATGTAAAATTTGATTTTACATAAAAAAGTATTTTTGAGTTTTTTCAAAAAAACTAATACTTTTCGAGATATATAGGGTCAAACAAAAAGTTTGTAAATATAAATTTAATCTTAGTTCTTCTGTCATAACTTTTAACGTTTTTAATTAAAATAAGATTTTTTAATGTTTTTTAATGTAGAATTTAATAATTCAAAAAAAAGTATTTTTTAATTTTTTAAAAAAACTAATAATTTTCGAGATATATAGGGTCAAACAAAAAGTTTGTAAATATAAATTTGATCTCTGTTTTTCTGTCATGACTTTTAAAGTTTTTAATTAAAATGAGATTTTTTGGAGTTTTTTGATGTAAAATTTAATTTTACATAAAAAAGTATTCCTGGGTTTTTTCAAAAAAACTGATACTTTTCGAGATATACAGGGTCAAACAAAAAGTTTGTAAATATAAATTTAATCTCAGTTTTTCTGTCATAACTTTTAACGTTTTTAATTAAAAAAAGATTTTTTAATGTTTTTTGATGTAGAATTTAATAATACACTAAAAAGTATTCCTAAGATTTTTTAAAAAAACTAATAATTTTTGAGATATATAGGGTCAAACAAAAAGTTTGTAAATATAAATTTGATCTTAGTTTTTCTGTCATAACTTTTAAAGTTTTTAATAAAAATTTAATTTTTTGGGATTTTTTTATGTAAAATTTAATTTTACATAAAAAAGTATTCCTAAGTTTTTTCAAAAAAACTAATAATTTCCGAGATATATAGGGTCAAACAAAAAGTTTATAAATATAAATTTAATCTCAGTGTTTCTGTCATAACTTTTAACGTTTTTAATTAAAATAAGATTTTTTGATGTTTTTTGATGTAGAATTTAATATTACACAAAAAAGTATTCCTAAATTTTTTCAAAAAAACTAATAATTTTCGAGATATATAGGGTCAAACAAAAAGTTTGTAAATATAAATTTGATCTTAGTTTTTCTGTCATAACTTTTAAAGTTTTTAATTAAAATGAGGTTTTTTAACGTTTTTTGATGTAAAATTTAATTTTACACAAAAAAGTGTTCTTGAGTTTTTTCAAAAAAACTGATACTTTTCGAGATATACAGGGTCAAACAAAAAGTTTGTAAATATAAATTTAATCTTATTTTTTCTGTCATAATTTTTAACGTTTTTAATTAAAATAAGATTTTTTGATGTAGAATTTAATATTACAGAAAAAAGTGTTTTAAAGTTTTTTCAAAAAAACTAATACTTTTCGAGATATATAGGGTCAAACAAAAAGTTTGTAAATATAAATTTGATCTCAGTTTTTCTGTCATAACTTTTGAAGTTTTTAATTAAAATGGGATTTTTTGGGGTTTTTTGATGTAACATTTAATTCTTCATAAAAAAGTATTCCTGAGTTTTTGTAAAATAACTGATACTTTTCGAGATATATAGGGTCAAACAAAAAGTTTGTTAATATAAATTTAATCTCAGTGTTTCTGTCATAACTTTTAACGTTTTTAATTAAAATAAGATTTTTTGATGTTTTTTGATGTAGAATTTAATATTACACAAAAAAGTATTCCTAAATTTTTTCAAAAAAACTAATAATTTTCGAGATATATAGGGTCAAACAAAAAGTTTGTAAATATAAATTTGATCTTAGATTTTCTGTCATAACTTTTAAAGTTTTTAATTAAAATGAGGTTTTTTAATGTTTTTTGATGTAGAATTTAATAATACACTAAAAAGTATTCCTAAGATTTTTTAAAAAAACTAATAATTTTTGAGATATATAGGGTCAAACAAAAAGTTTGTAAATATAAATTTGATCTTAGTTTTTCTGTCATAACTTTTAAAGTTTTTAATAAAAATTTAATTTTTTGGGATTTTTTGATGTAAAATTTAATTTTACATTAAAAAGTATTCCTAAGTTTTTTCAAAAAAACTAATAATTTCCGAGATATATAGGGTCAAACAAAAAGTTTGTAAATATAAATTTAATCTCAGTGTTTCTGTCATAACTTTTAACGTTTTTAATTAAAATAAGATTTTTTGATGTTTTTTAATGTAGAATTTAATATTACACAAAAAAGTATTCCTAAATTTTTTCAAAAAAATTAATAATTTTCGAGATATATAGGGTCAAACAAAAAGTTTGTAAATATAAATTTGATCTTAGTTTTTCTGTCATAACTTTTAAAGTTTTTAATTAAAATGAGGTTTTTTAACGTTTTTTGATGTAAAATTTAATTTTACACAAAAAAGTGTTCTTGAGTTTTTTCAAAAAAACTGATACTTTTCGAGATATACAGGGTCAAACAAAAAGTTTGTAAATATAAATTTAATCTTATTTTTTCTGTCATAACTTTTAACGTTTTTAATTAAAATAAGATTTTTTGATAAAGAATTTAATATTACACAAAAAAGTGTTTTAAAGTTTTTTCAAAAAAACTAATACTTTTCGAGATATATAGGGTCAAACAAAAAGTTTGTAAATATAAATTTGATCTTAGTTTTTCTGTCATAACTTTTAACGTTTTTAATTAAAATAAGATTTTTTGATGTTTTTTGATGTAGAATTTAATATTACACAAAAAAGTATTCTTAAATTTTTTCAAAAAAACTAATAGTTTTCGAGATATATAGGGTCAAACAAAAAGTTTGTAAATATAAATTTGATCTTAGATTTTCTGTCATAACTTTTAAAGTTTTTAATTAAAATGAGGTTTTTTAATGTTTTTTGATGTAGAATTTAATAATACACTAAAAAGTATTCCTAAGATTTTTTAAAAAAACTAATAATTTTTGAGATATATAGGGTCAAACAAAAAGTTTGTAAATATAAATTTGATCTTAGTTTTTCTGTCATAACTTTTAAAGTTTTTAATAAAAATTTAATTTTTTGGGATTTTTTGATGTAAAATTTAATTTTACATAAAAAAGTATTCCTAAGTTTTTTCAAAAAAACTAATAATTTCCGAGATATATAGGGTCAAACAAAAAGTTTGTAAATATAAATTTAATCTCAGTGTTTCTGTCATAACTTTTAACGTTTTTAATTAAAATAAGATTTTTTGATGTTTTTTGATGTAGAATTTAATATTACACAAAAAAGTATTCCTAAATTTTTTCAAAAAAATTAATAATTTTCGAGATATATAGGGTCAAACAAAAAGTTTGTAAATATAAATTTGATCTTAGTTTTTCTGTCATAACTTTTAAAGTTTTTAATTAAAATGAGGTTTTTTAACGTTTTTTGATGTAAAATTTAATTTTACACAAAAAAGTGTTTTTGAGTTTTTTTAAAAAAACTGATACTTTTTGAGATATACAGGGTCAAACAAAAAGTTTGTAAATATAAATTTAATCTTATTTTTTCTGTCATAACTTTTAACGTTTTTAATTAAAATAAGATTTTTTGATAAAGAATTTAATATTACACAAAAAAGTGTTTTAAAGTTTTTTCAAAAAAACTAATACTTTTCGAGATATATAGGGTCAAACAAAAAGTTTGTAAATATAAATTTGATCTCAGTTTTTCTGTCATAACTTTTAACGTTTTTAATTAAAAAAAGATTTTTTAATGTTTTTTGATGTAGAATTTAATAATACACTAAAAAGTATTCCTAAGATTTTTTAAAAAAACTAATAATTTTTGAGATATATAGGGTCAAACAAAAAGTTTGTAAATATAAATTTGATCTTAGTTTTTCTGTCATAACTTTTAAAGTTTTTAATAAAAATTTAATTTTTTGGGATTTTTTGATGTAAAATTTAATTTTACATAAAAAAGTATTTCTAAGTTTTTTCAAAAAAACTAATAATTTCCGAGATATATAGGGTCAAACAAAAAGTTTATAAATATAAATTTAATCTCAGTGTTTCTGTCATAACTTTTAAAGTTTTTAATTAAAATGAGGTTTTTTAACGTTTTTTGATGTAAAATTTAATTTTACACAAAAAAGTGTTCTTGAGTTTTTTCAAAAAAACTGATACTTTTCGAGATATACAGGGTCAAACAAAAAGTTTGTAAATATAAATTTAATCTTATTTTTTCTGTCATAACTTTTAACGTTTTTAATTAAAATAAGATTTTTTGATGTAGAATTTAATATTACACAAAAAAGTGTTTCAAAGTTTTTTCAAAAAAACTAATACTTTTCGAGATATATAGGGTCAAACAAAAAGTTTGTAAATGTAAATTTGATCCCAGTTTTTCTGTCATAACTTTTGAAGTTTTTAATTAAAATGGGATTTTTTGGGGTTTTTTGATGTAACATTTAATTCTTCATAAAAAGTATTCCTGAGTTTTTGTAAAATAACTGATACTTTTCGAGATATATAGGGTCAAACAAAAAGTTTGTTAATATAAATTTAATCTCAGTGTTTCTGTCATAACTTTTAACGTTTTTAATTAAAATAAGATTTTTTGATGTTTTTTGATGTAGAATTTAATATTACACAAAAAAGTATTCCTAAATTTTTTCAAAAAAACTAATAATTTTCGAGATATATAGGGTCAAACAAAAAGTTTGTAAATATAAATTTGATCTTAGATTTTCTGTCATAACTTTTAAAGTTTTTAATTAAAATGAGGTTTTTTAATGTTTTTTGATGTAGAATTTAATAATACACTAAAAAGTATTCCTAAGATTTTTTAAAAAAACTAATAATTTTTGAGATATATAGGGTCAAACAAAAAGTTTGTAAATATAAATTTGATCTTAGTTTTTCTGTCATAACTTTTAAAGTTTTTAATAAAAATTTAATTTTTTGGGATTTTTTGATGTAAAATTTAATTTTACATTAAAAAGTATTCCTAAGTTTTTTCAAAAAAAACTAATAATTTCCGAGATATATAGGGTCAAACAAAAAGTTTGTAAATATAAATTTAATCTCAGTGTTTCTGTCATAACTTTTAACGTTTTTAATTAAAATAAGATTTTTTGATGTTTTTTAATGTAGAATTTAATATTACACAAAAAAGTATTCCTAAATTTTTTCAAAAAAATTAATAATTTTCGAGATATATAGGGGTCAAACAAAAAGTTTGTAAATATAAATTTGATCTTAGTTTTTCTGTCATAACTTTTAAAGTTTTTAATTAAAATGAGGTTTTTTAACGTTTTTTGATGTAAAATTTAATTTTACACAAAAAAGTGTTCTTGAGTTTTTTCAAAAAAACTGATACTTTTCGAGATATACAGGGTCAAACAAAAAGTTTGTAAATATAAATTTAATCTTATTTTTTTCTGTCATAACTTTTAACGTTTTTAATTAAAATAAGATTTTTTGATAAAGAATTTAATATATACACAAAAAAGTGTTTTAAAGTTTTTTCAAAAAAACTAATACTTTTCGAGATATATAGGGTCAAACAAAAAGTTTGTAAATATAAATTTGATCTTAGTTTTTCTGTCATAACTTTTAACGTTTTTAATTAAAATAAGATTTTTTGATGTTTTTTGATGTAGAATTTAATATTACACAAAAAAGTATTCTTAAATTTTTTCAAAAAAACTAATAATTTTCGAGATATATAGGGTCAAACAAAAAGTTTGTTAATATAAATTTGATCTTAGATTTTCTGTCATAACTTTTAAAGTTTTTAATTAAAATGAGGTTTTTTAATGTTTTTTGATGTAGAATTTAATAATACACTAAAAAGTATTCCTAAGATTTTTTAAAAAAACTAATAATTTTTGAGATATATAGGGTCAAACAAAAAGTTTGTAAATATAAATTTGATCTTAGTTTTTCTGTCATAACTTTTAAAGTTTTTAATAAAAATTTAATTTTTTGGGATTTTTTGATGTAAAATTTAATTTTACATAAAAAAGTATTCCTAAGTTTTTTCAAAAAAACTAATAATTTCCGAGATATATAGGGTCAAACAAAAAGTTTGTAAATATAAATTTAATCTCAGTGTTTCTGTCATAACTTTTAACGTTTTTAATTAAAATAAGATTTTTTGATGTTTTTTGATGTAGAATTTAATATTACACAAAAAAGTATTCCTAAATTTTTTCAAAAAAATTAATAATTTTCGAGATATATAGGGTCAAACAAAAAGTTTGTAAATATAAATTTGATCTTAGTTTTTCTGTCATAACTTTTAAAGTTTTTAATTAAAATGAGGTTTTTTAACGTTTTTTGATGTAAAATTTAATTTTACACAAAAAAGTGTTCCTGAGTTTTTTCAAAAAAACTGATACTTTTTGAGATATACAGGGTCAAACAAAAAGTTTGTAAATATAAATTTAATCTTATTTTTTCTGTCATAACTTTTAACGTTTTAATTAAAATAAGATTTTTTGATAAAGAATTTAATATTACACAAAAAAGTGTTTTAAAGTTTTTTCAAAAAAACTAATACTTTTCGAGATATATAGGGTCAAACAAAAAGTTTGTAAATATAAATTTGATCTCAGTTTTTCTGTCATAACTTTTAACGTTTTTAATTAAAAAAAGATTTTTTAATGTTTTTTGATGTAGAATTTAATAATACACTAAAAAGTATTCCTAAGATTTTTTTAAAAAAACTAATAATTTTTGAGATATATAGGGTCAAACAAAAAGTTTGTAAATATAAATTTGATCTTAGTTTTTCTGTCATAACTTTTAAAGTTTTTAATAAAAATTTAATTTTTTGGGATTTTTTGATGTAAAATTTAATTTTACATAAAAAAGTATTTCTAAAGTTTTTTCAAAAAAACTAA